>PVLD010002887.1:0-154409 GCA_004027595.1 Dinomys branickii
AGGTGTGTAAGACCGCTCCCCCGCCCTCCCAGGGTTCCCTGCAGGTATAGGGATGGATCTCCTCCCCCACTCGGTGATCTGGTCGCGAGCGCCGATATCTCACCAGTTTTTGGAGTCCCTGCAGGCATGAAGGTTCCAAGGTGCCAGTCTATCCTTTGGGGCTTTCTGCGCGGCCCGCCCGATGCGCGCGAAATGTGGACTGCTGGGCGTTGCCGCCGCCAGAAAGCCGATCTGTGTCGGGAGTCGCCGGAGAGCTGCGCCGGCTCGGGACGTGGGAGGGACCGAGCTGTCTGTGTTCCCAGGGCGTTAGGACCCAGCCAATCTTCCTCCCCGCTCCCGGCTTTTGGGGCCCTCCGCGCGGCCTGCCCGATATGTGCGAAACGTGGGATTGCCGGGCGTCTCCGCCGCTGACAAGCCGATCTCTGTCGGGAGTCGCCAGGGGGCTGCACCGGCTCGGGAGGCGGGAGGGACCGAGCCGGCTGCGCTCCCACGGCGCTTGGACCGAGCCAAGCTTCCTCCCCGCGCGGATCGTCCCTGGTTCCCAGCGTCTGGGGCTTTCCCACGTCTCGCCCCAGCAGCCTGGTCCGCCCTACCACATCTCCCCCGGCATCTCAGAGAAATACGCCCAGTTTGAACTTCCCAGCCGAGGTCCCGGCATTCACGCTCGCCAAGTCTGTCTCGAGCTGGTGGTGTTTATTAAGGAGGATCGCTCCCTTGCTGCTCACCTGGTCGCCATCTTCCTGCTATTGCTTCTGAAAATATACTTTTTATGTCATTTGTGTCGACTCCTGCTATTTTGTTGACATCTATTAGTCTTAGGTTGTTTCTTTTTGCATCATCTTGCAGTTGAACTGATATTCCACAGTTCTTTGTTATTTTTAAGAGAGCTTTACTTTCCATGATTGTTGGCTGCAACACTGTCTCAAAGGCCTATAAGTCTATTTTAGCTTCATTCAAGTGGTTTTGCCAGCTTTTGATGGAAATTTTGATCTCCTGGATATCTCTTTGAATCTGCTTCATGCTTTCTAGTTTGTTCTTATATTGGTCATTTAATGCTTCCATCATTTTGCTGTGCTCATCTATTTTTTTTATATATGTCTTGTGTAGATATGGTGAGCAGTTCTTTCATTACTGATGTCATTTTTTTTTTTTTTTAACCTAGGAGCGTATTTCTGATCTGATTTCTTCCATGGCCTGATGGAGTTGTTTCTTTACTTCAGTTGCAATCATTTTCTCCTATGTCAGTGTCTCCTGGACTTGTTCTGGGTGGGGTTGAGTGCTGAGATTGCATTTTGCTCCTACATCTTGTCCTTTTGGATGTCAGAGGAAAAGCACTGAGCCTCATGCTTCCCAGGCAGTTCACAAAAGGTGTCTATGGACCTTAGTTTTCCTGGGTGTCAGACTTATCCCAAAATGGTAGAGGGCAGTGGACACTGGGTTCAGGTTCCTCAGGCAGTTAGTGGGGGCCCCAGATAAGACCACAACCATGATGGTGGGGGAATGTTGGCCTTTGGTACCAGGGAGTCTAGGCTCTGGTTATAAAGCATGTGGGCCTCAGCCATGAATGTAATGGTGGCTGGCCATGGGCCACCACTCCATGTTCAGCAGGCAACTGATTGATGGTGAGCAGGCCTTACCCACCAATGGAGATGTCCACAGAGCTCAGGCTGCTGCTCCCCTCCACAGTCCTATGGTAGCCAGTGGAGAATGTGAGTGAGCCTCACCTGCCAACAGAGAGGTCCACAGAGCTTGGGTTGTCCCCGTGTCACTCTGCTGTCCTCAAGCAGCTGGTGGATCATGGGCCTCACCTACCATCTAGAGGTCCATGGAGCTTGGGCTGCCCATCTGCAACTCTGCTATCTGCATGCAGCCAGTGGAGCACATACATGGGCCTCACCCATCAACCAAGATGTCCCCACAGTAAGTTTTAAATAATGAACTTTATTTATCTTAGTCTTGAGTAATAGCATATGAAATCTATTTACATAAAAGTCTGCAATTAACTTTAAAATTTGGCACAAGAAAAGCATTCAGGAATATGAACATCAGTGGGTTAGAATTCTTTATAAGATTAACATTAAGATAATTAAACAACTTGCTTATTTGAGGGGATCAATCTTGCGTTTGAATCTTACTTTCTGAAAATGTGGTTGCATACTGGGAGGTATTAGTGATTAATGTATATGCACTTTATCTTTTAACAAAAAAATTTTAAAACATATAACTTGTTTGTAAAATTGAAAATGTAAATACATTATATTTTTGCACTATTATTTTTATATTCCAGCAATATTTTAACATATGTCACAAATTTCAATATATTTGGAGTTTTTTTATCATTTGGTTTATATGATTTGTTCAGAATGAAAGCACACAATGTATAGAGTTGTGCATTAACTTTTACTTTGTTCTTTATCTCTTTAATATATCACTAGTTATCTGTGTAAGATCCATCAGTAACTGTCTAGATTTTCTTCCTCTTGTCCCCCACAACTAAGTCATTCTGCTCTTTATTATATGGTTCCAATCTTCTAATTTGTGTTTGAAACCATTCTTCTCTTTGTCCCTGTCTGGCTGACTATGAACCATTTTCCTATTAGACTATGATGACAATATGAATCAGTGTTATCATTTTGGGGATTATTTTTATTTTAATCAATTCTCTAGTTGCCAGTATTATTATTATTATTATTATAATTATTATTATTCTGAAGTGGAAGTCTAGTTAAGTGTCACACTTTCTTTCTTTAGCTCTTTTTTATTTACCAGAAGGTAAAGTGAAAATCTCTTAGTTTGCAATTGATGGATTTTTATTATTAGATCAAAATTTACCTTTTTAGTATTAATCTCCAGCATTCCAGATTCTCCATTATTATTTGTATGCATTGACATCTTGGAGTTCAGCTAATTTCTCCCAGGGTTAGCGAGTTCCTAGAGTTAGATTATCTAGAATAGAATCTTCTGTTATTGCATTTACATTCTCAATTTTACCAAAAGTTATAATTGTTGTAAAAATATTTTGTGTGTTAAAAGATAAAGTGCTTGTACATTAGTCATCTTGAAATACTTTTAGATTAGCTCTCATGTCTCAAATAAAACTTTTAAATTACCCTAATTTATATTTTTACCTACATAAGGGTCAATACTATGAAGATTCTCTAGAATCTTCATTATTAAAAATAAATCTCAGGGTGGTTCAATGCTGATGTTTTTGTAACTGAGTATCTTTTTGTCTTGAGTAATTCTTGCTTCTTCTCCACAGATGCAATCATTGAATTCTATTTTCTGTAAAATCTCATTGAAAACTTAGGTTTTCTCTGTTTTCAGGGTTCCTAGTTCTTTCTGGGGTGTCAATAGATAATATTAAACTTTGTATGTGTAATAAACTTCCTGACACATAACAGTCATTTAATTTATATGTGTTGAACAATAGAATGGTTACAAAAGGGAAGCATCAGCAGTGAAGTGTTAAAAGCTAACAGAGAAGAGAAAGCTTTGAAAGAGAAGTGCAAGTACAGGTATGGTGGATCATTTTACCGAAATCAAAGGCTGTCACATTGGCTGAGGGTAAAGGACTTGGTTTTCTGGAACCCAGGCCTGGGGCTATTAGAGTAGGTAGGTAGGGTGAAGAAATATGCATGTAATGAAGGAGGTAGTTGGCAAGGCAAGGAGTGGTTTGCACATTAAGGTGCACTCTCTGTGGAGTCTGTTTATCTTTAGGAACTGGATGACCCTGGGAGAAAGTAGCTGAACTCTAAGATTTCGGTGCACACAAATAAAGAAAACAGGTGTTTAAAATCACAAGAAATAGGATAAAACTATATGAAGTACATCTCAAACAATGAAGAACAAACTGATAACAATGACTTGACCACATTTTTGCTTTTAGAATGTGAAAAAAAGAAAAATCTTCATATGCCACTACTTGGCTGTTAGAAATTTATCAAGTATGTCAGTTAATACCTACAACTACAAGGAAACAGTTCTGAAAGCAGAGACTTTGTTTGCAAACAGCTTAAATATCAAGATCTTATGATGGAAAAATTGCAAGCTTTCTCTCTAGAAAGCACAGCTAGAGCACATGGCATCAGCAATGAGCAGCAGTGCAAACGTACTTCATCTGCAGACAATAACTGTGGAGAATTTCTCAGCGCTTTCATGGCAGTGGGCTTGAGACCTGGGGAGACAGCGTGGAGGAGGCGTGGCTAGATGAAGTTTTCAACACTTTTTGGAATCTGGATAGTGATTTCTATCAAATTACTATGTATCCACTTATAGCTTGCTAAAAATAAAGACCAGTAAATTAACATTTTAAAGTAAGGTAGG
This sequence comes from Dinomys branickii, assembly GCA_004027595.1. Lineage (NCBI taxonomy): Eukaryota > Metazoa > Chordata > Mammalia > Rodentia > Dinomyidae > Dinomys > Dinomys branickii. The sequence continues at coordinate 4,327 of PVLD010002887.1, forward strand.
GTGAAAGATTGAAAAATATTTATTTTTCAGTCACTATAGTGGTAAACCACGCACAAGCACGGTCTTGCCTGTTATCCCATGTGTCATCTTTTGCACAGTTCACCCATCCTTCTTTTCTTGCTCCAGAACAAGGAGTTCCTTGCCATTTACACACTTACCAGGTGTTAGTGCCAGGATCTCATGCAGTTAGCTAATGGATTCTTTCATGGTGATGCTGAAATGAGGGGCATGAATTAATGGTGGCACAGGAAGCCTGGCTTCTCCACTATTAAGGATGCTGTCTTAAATCTTTAGCGGGTTGGGCTAGTGACAAAATTAAGTGTGCCCTTGTTTTAAAGATAATTCTCCAATTCTGAAAATATACTTCTGTTAAAAATTCCATTAATGCACATTTTTAGTCCCTAAAGAGAATTAAGTATAAATTTATGGCCAAATTACTTTCTCAGCTGAGACAAGGATAACTGAAAAAAAGCTACTAGTAAAAGAAATGTAGTAAAGTATTAAGTTCCTACTGCCACCTAATTCCTGAGTGGCGCTGGAAAACTTAAAAAGAAAACTGCGGGAACTCACTGAAGTGCACTTAGTGGCCTTCATATAATACACGGCACAGCTAGTAACTGACATCATGAAGTATTTCTTCTCCATTGACTCTTCTGTCCTGCTTAGAAAGAGCACACACATACCCAGCGGGCCAACCCCTCCATCCAAGAGAAAGGATTCTAGGCTCCTGATGCCCTCTCTTTTCTTGTCTTTTTGGGTAGGTTGAGAAGAGAAAGTGAGAGGGTACAACTACAGCTATATGACTGCAGTGCTTTGAAAATAGTGACCAACAAAAAGAAAATGCTCTGTTGGCTAAAGACATTCTTTTAGTTAATCCCAGACTTGATTATGTGGATACAAGGGTACTTGACTGTTCTGTAATCACTCAGTAAAATGCCCTTCCGAGAGAATGGCAAATTTTCTACCAGCGATACCTAGGTTTAAGAATGACATCAGGAGTGAGGAGGTTAGAAAAGCTAAAGCATGATCTCTACCTCAAAAAGAGGGGTAAGGCTAGCAACAGATTTATGGTGAGCAACACAAATACACGCAAGAAGGTTTTAAAGTTCCTTTCTGATTGATACCCTTTTAATAGGAACCATATTCTACTCTTATTTAGGTGTAATTATATAAAGATTTTAAACTGATATTCAGAAACTTTGAACATCACCAAAACTATGAAATCCACCAATTTAATTTTCCAGGTTATGAACAGATAAATCATGTGTTTACAGTTGCTGATTTTTGTAAAACCACAGGTGGCTTTGTAGAAAATGGTAAAAGGGAGTAAAAGAAATAAAAATCAGAATGACTATTTTAGTGGGGGAGATAAATCCTCAAATAAAATCCTTTTCCACTCCCACTTTAAATTCCAGTTACTGAATGCCTACTAGGTTGAAATGTAGAGGTTGGCTAAGCACACAGATTCAAAGCACATGGGCTCTTTGACATCAAAGCTGCTCAGAATCTTGTAGGGTGAAGAAGCCAAAGAGCTACCGTGCTGGTAGGCTGAAAACGCAGTGAGTCTCATGGTCCTCATAGCAGAGAATTCAGCTAAAGGATCTTGTAGGCAAATTCCAGTCCTGGGTCTGGTGAACTCCATGTTGTCTCCATAGCCCAGTAGAATCCATTTCCTTATTTACATCTTTACTGAGCTCAGTGCACTTAAGTGAGTTCCCGCAGTTTTCTTTTTAAGTTTTCCAGTGCCACTCAGGAGTTAGGTGAGCAGTAGGAACTTAATACTTTGCTATATTTCCTGAAGTGAAGTAAAATAGAGTATGTCAGCTTTTAAGTGAGTGTTAGCAATTGCTTTTGTTTTTTATTCTTTTTAAATATCAGACTGACTCATAGCTGATACTAGAATATGTAACTTATGATCGTTTCTCTCCTTCTCTCTGTTGGTCTCACAGATTTTGTAAAAAATGCTTATTTGAAAGTTAACAATTCTGCTGAAATCACAGCCTAAATGCTGAAGTCCTTGATTGGTAAATTTTTATCATTTAAAAATTTTTATTTTAGCAAAATTAACATCTTCCCTAGTGATACATTATGTTAGAAAGCGTCTTGTCAATATAACAAATAGCTCTTGTGGTGCTGGTGTGTGGCAGTGGCCTAAAGCACATGATGGGGTAAAAAATACTCACATGGTGGCCAGGAAGAAAAATGAAAGAGGAAGAGATACGGACCCTCCAATCTCTGATAAGGAAGTGGTCTCAATGCCCTCCCACCAGGCCTCGCCTCCTAACCATGCTACCTCCCAACAATGCCCAGCCTTGCATATGCATGCTGTTGGTACAGATCCAAGGTCCAAACTACAGTACTCATTAACCACCATTACAGTCAATATACAGAAGGGTTCTATCATTGCAAAAATCTGTCATGCTTTCCTTTATAGTCAACCCCTTTCCAATCTATAGTCTCTTAAAACCACTGATCTGTTCTCCATCATGCTGCTGTTATCTTCTGTAGAATGTCAGAAAAATGGAGCTCTACAGCGCTACACTTTTAAACTTCTGTAAATGCAGCCATGTCATCCCCAGGGCTCACTAAAGTCGTCGATATCCGTAGTCCATTCCTTTTTGTTGCCAAGTAGTATTTCATAGAATAAATACATCACAGAGTGTGTGCTTCTGTTTACCTATGGAAGCATATTTGGGTCTTTCCAGTTTGGGAAGTTTATTTGTAAGGTGATTGTAAACATTAATAAACATGTTTCTGTGTGGACATAAGTTTTCCTTTGTCATGAGGAAATAGATTGATTATTTTTTACAGAACTGTTGAAATTTTAAAGAAATTGTCTCATGGCTTTATTTTCAAGTTCATTCCTGTGCTACTGTTGGATATGTGTATTTATCAGAGGATTTAATTGGGTTGAGCAACTTCATCTCTAGAGTTTTTCCAAAACAAGAGGCGAAATCCAGTTCACAATGAAGAAGCCTGAGAAATTCAGATGGGCTGGAAGTTTTTGAGGAAAATGTATTTCCTAAACTTAAATGATGGAATTTCCTACCCTGCATTATTTCTGCATGATGTATTTTACCAGCATTGTCCTTACCTGTGTTGTGCCAAAGCCTTGCAGCTCTCAGAGTGAAACAGCCATCAGTTTAACTGCATTTTTAACCCCTCCAACAGGCTTCAATGCCTGTTGATTCTGAACTGGAAGAGAAATCTGATAAGCCTTTTGATGGGATTAGAATTGTTTTCCCTCACCCCCAGTGCCTGGGCTGGTCACACGCGGGTGCCCACAGCTTCACTGTCAGTCCTCTCCGAGATGACTTTTGTTCTGTGCATGAATGCAATTTATAGGCCAAGCTAATAGTTCACCAGATAAACTCAAACACACATGCACTCCATGAACATGCAGAACTCATTCAGAAGTGGGACCCTCTCATGCCATCTTCCCCTCTTCAGTTTATGAACTCCAAGTCCTAAGGGAAATGGTCAGACATTTCTTTCTGTTTGTAAAATAAGTATTAATTAGTACCCTCCTAGGAGGATTGCTATGAAGATTCACTGCGTGAAAACAGAGTTTAAACACCTTCGAGAAAGTTGTCGGTTTAAGTATGTGAATGTTCATCCTTATTGCTATCATTTACTTTGCTAGAAGCAAGTGATGAGTTAGAAGTGATACTCTCTGTTTGCAGCTTCTTGCCGAGGGCTTCACTTAAAAACTGTGAGTTGAGAAACTGAAGGAGAAATTTGTGACCACTCGCTTTTCTTTTGGCATCTGCTCTCTACTGTGTAACCTAATCAGCTGTGTGATTCCAGTTGTCTTACATTGCAGCTCTGCTGAATACCATCCACTATATAGACAAGGCCTCACTAAATAGCAGTTGTTAAGAGGCAGCTTTCAATTCGTTTGTTTTTAAACTAATAAAAAGTCAATCTATTTTAGATTTTTTCAAATTTCCATTTATAGCCTCAAGGCAATTTTCCATAAGGGTATTTTTCAAATTTTCTACAATAAATGTTAAATTGACTTAGAATTATTGCCCACCATTTTGATAAATTCACAATTATGGAAGACACTCAAGTGGTAACCTTTTAATATGACAACTTTCAAATTTAAAAAAAACTTGAAGTTTTAGTAATTAATAATAAATTATTTGTTCACATCATCTACACAGTTATACAGGTACATATAGAAGATGAATTTGGAAAATGCACATGATAATATCTAGATATAATGTGTTCAAGAGACTATATAAGGATATATTATTGGTTTCTTTAAAGGACAAACATTCTAATGTAAATTAGGAGACATAATATTGGTGTGTTAACCCTAATCTAAAACAAACCTTTCCCATTTCTACATGTAGGAGCACCCTACATGCAGAAAACAAAATAGGTAAAGGGAATCATATAAATAAGTTGACCTTCATGAACTTTTTAAAAGTTAGCATATAAACAGAACATTGTCACTGATGACCCAGCACCTTTTCATTAGCTTGAATAATGCTTAAAGATGATAGAAAATATTTCATTCATCAATTGCATACCATCAACTGTTGGTCAAAATGTAAAAAAAAAAACAAAACTGTAAGGAAGAAGTGAACTTTTTTGTTCCATTTTATGGTTCATAAATTTAACTGGACTAAATAGTCAAAGGATATATGAAAAATGCTACTGTACTGGGCTGTTGACCATGTTTACTGCTGTCTTTTGATAATGCTATTTTTCATTTTAGCCACATCAGCTTTTCATAGGACTAACATATATTCCAAACATCTACCTGTCACCACCACACAGCGAAACACTCAAATTCTGGATTTACTTCTGCTTGTTGCACAATGCCTGACCTACCTTGGTGGGTGGGGTAGTTTTTAAGGTTGTGTAGGTATTTTTGCATGCATGTGTGCATGCTAAGCCTGTTTCAGTAAAGCCTATTTGTTAAGCCTATTTCAGTAAAACTAAGAATCAGAGTATTTATTCACCTTTAAAACATAAACCATCTACCATGAAAACTGGAGAGCCATGAAGGATATTGTAGGTAGTTCTTGCTGCTTAAGGAAAAAATCCCATTTTCTCTTTTCAGTGAGACCCCCTGACTATCTCCAGTGTGTGCTTCTTAATGAGATGAATTAGGTCTTCTTACTGTTTCAATAGAAGCCCGTTACTTTCTCAGTACTAATATCTTCTTATTTGACAAAGGCCATGTGTCAACTGCTTATAACCTCATTAATTCTCACAGCCTTAGATTCACTGGCTGTTTAAAAATGTGGAAATACAATTCCAAGTTTTCTCTGTAGAAAAATAAATTTTTTTTTCATTTTATGGAAAAAAGTAAAACAAAATTTCATAACAAAATAATATTAGAATAACTGTAGTTAATACATTACATGTTATCTTTAAAGTAGTAGCTCAGGATAGAAGATACAGGCATAAACATTTCTCCATTTGGTATTAGCACAAATCTTCCTTTTTAATGAACTAAGAGACACTAACAGTATAACTGACTTGTATTTTCTTTCTTTTTCCTGCTGTCTTTTTCTCTTTCACCCATCCTAGTTCTTTTTCCTTTTCAACAATTTCTTCCCTTTTCACAATATCTATTGTACATTTTATAATTTAATTACTTTTTCCATTTTTCACACCAATATGATGACAATATGGAGACAATGTGATGTTTACACAGGTGAGTCTGATTTATTTCATTTATGAGTATGGTCTCAAGTTGTAGCCACTTACATATAAAAGTCTCAAGTTTATCCTTCTTTATGGCTGAGTAATAAGTACTCAACTGTGTAAAAAGGCCACACCATTTTTATTCATTTCTCAGTTGATGGGCATTTGGGTTGTTTCCAAGATTTAGCTATTACAAATTGTGCTGCTATAAACATAGGTACATATATATCACTGTGGTATGATGTTTTTAATTCTTCTGGGAAGGTACCCAGAAGAATAGCCAGGTGGAATCAGACCTCTAATCCTAGCTTTTTGAGAAATCACTACACTGATTTCCATAGTAGTTGTACCAGTTTACACTCCTACCAATAGAGGAGAAGGGATTTCTTTTTCTCCACAGCACCTCCAACATTGGTTATTGGTTGATTTCTTGTTAATAGCCACTTTTTCTGGGGTGAGATGGACTCTCAATGTTGTTTTAGTTTGTATCTCTTCAATGGCCAGTGATGTTGAACATTTTTTCTTTATTTGCCATTTGTATTTCTTCATCTGAGAAGTGTGTATTCATCTCAGATGCCCATCTTTAGAATTGGTCTTCGTATTGGGGAGGAGGTCTGATTGTTTCAATCCTTTATATGTTCCAGGTAGAAGTCTTTTTGTTTGAGGGACAATTGGCTAAGATTTTAAGCTACTCTGTGGGTTATCTTTTTACTTTGTTGGTGATTTCTTTTGCTGTGGTAAAGGTTTTGAAAAGGTGTGACCCTGGTTGTTGATTCTTTGAAGTATTTCCCGTGTAGTTTGGGCTTTGTTCATGAACTCTCTGCCTACACCGATGTCTTCAAGATTTGTACCTACTTTATTTCCAAGTAATTATGTTTCTGTCTTAATACTTAGATCTTTGGTTCATTTTGACTTTAATTTAGAGCATGATGATAGACAAGACTCCTTCACCCATGTCTAAGACCTGCAGTGATAGACATGGGTCTTTGGCATGTGGAAGGCCAGTTTTTCCAGCACCATTTATTAAAGAGGTTACCTTTCTTCCAGTAAACTTGTGTGGACCCTTTGTCAAAGATAAGGTGGCTGAGTATGTTTGGGATTGTGTCTGCCTCTTTGTTATGGTTCTAATGTAATATAATGTCTTTGTATCTGGAAACTGGTTTAAAGAAATGTGTCTGGTTGCCATGTTGACAAGGATTGTTATGGTTGATACATTTGGTCAACTTGGGGAGTCTAGAGGTTTGGCTGAATGACTCAGCAGGAAGCCAGGGTGCTTGCTTTATATACGTCCCGAGCCTGTGGAAGAGGAGGGCATGGAGATTGTGTGAGAGCTACACTCCCTCAGGGTGGGGGTTGCCTGTTTACAATGTAAGGGAAGAAAAGAGGTTGCTTGCTGCCATTTCTCTCTTTTGCTCTGGTTGTTTTTGCTGTGTTCTGCTGCCATGAACGTTTGCCCTCTGCCATGTGCCACTCTGCCTCTGAGCCAGCCAAGTATGGACTGAAACCTCCACAAACTGTAAGCTAAATAACCCTTTCCTTCCTTCATTTTGGGTGTTGGGTATTTTGTCTCAACAATGAGAGAAAAGTAACCAAGACACTCTTCTAATCTGTTCCACTGGTCCCCAGATCTGTCTTCCTGCCCATACCATATGAATTTTATCACAGTAACTTTGTAGTATAATTTCAAGTCAGGAATTGTGATGCCTCCTGCCTTGCCTTTGTTGCACAGGGTTGTCTTTGCTATTCTAGGTCTCTTTGGTTCCAGATTAATTTTAGGAATGTTTTCAGAAGTTCTGTGAGGTATGTTAATGGCATTTTGATCAGTATTGTCTTAAATCTGTGTTAGTTTTTGGAGTATGACCATTTCCACAATGTTGGTCTTGCTATCCATGAGCAAGGAATATCTTTGCACTTTCTGATATCTTCTTTTTCTCCTTTTTTCAGAGCACTATAGTTTTCAATACATAGATCTTTTACTTCCTTTGTTAGACTGATTCCTATTTCATTTTTTTGGATGCTATTGTGAGTTGTTTGTGCAGGACTGCTATTGATTTTTGAGTGTTGACTTTGTATTCAACTATGCTATTGAATTTGGTAATTAGATCCAGAAGTCTTTGGTGAAGATATTAGGGTCTTCTGTGTAGAGTATCATGTCACATGTGAATAATTATAATTTCACTTCTTCCTTTCTTACCCTTATTCCTTTTATTTCTCTCACTTGTATAATTGCTCTGGCTAGTGTTTCAAGAAGTATATTGAAAAAGAGTAGTGATAGTGGATATCTTTGTCTTTTTTCTGATTTTAGAGTGAAAGCTTTCAGTTTTTGTCCATTTAGTATGACATTGGCTGTTGGTTTGTCATAGATGGCTTTCATCAGATTGAGATAAAGAGCATATACTGTAGAGTTTATTGACAATTTAATGCAAGGTTTTTTTTTATCGTGAATGAGTGTTGGACTTTTTTTTCATCTTTTGAGATGATCATGTGAATTTTGTCTTTGCCTCTTGATATGGTGTATTACATTTATTGATTTGCATGTATTGAATCATCTCTACATTTTGGAGATGAATCTCACTTGGTCATGGTGTACAATCTTCTTGATGATTTCCTGCATTCTGTTTGCTAGTATCTTATTGAGGACTTTTGTATTTATATTCATTAAGGAGATTGACTTACAGCTTTCCTTTTTTTGGTTGGGTCTTTCTCTTGGTTTGGTATCACTGTAATTCTTTCCTCCATGAATGAGTTAGGGAGTATTGCTTCCTTTTCAATTTCACTAAAGAATTTGGGGAGTATTGATGTTAAATTTATTCTCTATTTCTTGGAGAAGTCAGCAGTAAATCCATCAGGACCTGGGCTTTTCTTTTTGGTAATTTATTAATTATATTTTCAGTCTCATTGAGTGATATTGGGTTATTCAGAATTTTTATATCTTCTTAATGTAGCTTGGGTAAATCATATATAGTGAGGAATCTATTGCTTCTGTGTTCTCCATCCTATGATAGTAAAGATTACCAAAGTAGGTATTATCTTCTGAATTTCCACAAGACCTGAATTGATTTCATCCTTTTCATTCCTCATTGCATGAATTTGAGTCTTTTCATTCATTTTTGCGGAAACATTGGTGAAGTGTTTATAAATTTCATTTATTTTTTCAAAGAACCAATTCTTCATTATTTCTTTGTATTTTTTTTAGTCTCAATTGCATTAATTTCTGCTTTGATCCTTATATTTTCCTCCCTTCTATGAGCTTTGCATTTGACTTGGTCTTCTTCTGGAAGGTTGAGGTGCGACATTAAGTTGTTTATTGTGCTCGTTCTCTTTTCCTGACCTGAGAATTCACTGCTATAAATTTCCCTCTGAGGACTGCTTTCATTGTGTTGCACAGATTCCAGTACATTGTATCTGCATTTTCATTTAATTATTGATATTGTTTAATTTCTTCTTTAATTTTGTTTATGATCCATTGGTTGTTCTGGAGGGTATTATTTAATTTCCATGTGTTGATGCAGTTTTTGTGGTTTCTGTCATCATTAATTTCCAATTTCATTGCACTATTTTTAGATATTATACATAGGATAATTTCAATTCTTTTGCATCTCCTTAAGCATGTTCTATGAGCTAGTATATGGTCCATTTAGAGAATGTCCCATTTGCAGAAGAATGTGTCTTCTGATGTTGTTGGGTGGAACATTTTGTAAACATTTACTAAGTCCCTTTGTTCACAGGTTTGGCTCAGTTCAGATACTTCTTTGCTGTTTTGTCTGATTGATCTATTTGTAACAGTGGGATAGTAATGTCCCCAATTACAGCCTTGTTATTGGTCATTTGAGTTTTCATGTCTATTAATATTTGTTTTATATAGTTGGATGATCCCATATTTTATGCTTACATATTTATAAATGTTACTAATAGTTTCAAAATTTTACCCTAACAAGTATGTATTGACCTTCTTTATCTCTTTTGATCATTCTTGGTTTAAAGTTCATATTATCTGCAAACGGGATTGAGACTCCTGCTTTTATCTGGGCTCCTGTTGCATGGAACATTGTTTTCCATCCTTTGAATTTTAGCCTATGAATTTCTTTTTGAGTGTTTCTTGTTTACAGCATACTGTTAGATCTTGTTTCTTCACCCGTTCTGCCAGTCTGTTTCTTTTGGTTGGTGAATTGAGGCTATTTACATTGATGGTTATAACTGGTATTTACTGGCTTATCTTTGTCATGTTATTTTCCTGCTATTGATTCTCTAACTTTTCCCTCTGTTTACTTACTTGCTCTGCTTGGTGTTTTCTTTGTGTCGTTCTTGGAATTGTGGTCATTTTTATCACTGTGTAGGGTATCAATATCCTTTGTAGAGTTGGTTTGGTGATTGTGAATTACCTCAGTTCTCCTTTGTCATGGAAGTACCTGATTTCTCTATTACTTTTAAAAGATAGTTTTGCAGGGTACATCAATCTCAGTTGGAAATTGTTTTCTGTTAGAATTTGAAATACTTCACTCCAAGTTCTTCTTGAGTGTTTTTGTTGAGAAGTCTGCTATAACTCCGATAGGCTTTTCTTTATAGGTGACCTGTTTCTTTTCTCTAACAGCTTTTAATATTGTTTTTGTGCTGAATTACTGGCATCTTGATTATTATATATCTGGGTGCAGATTTATTTTGATTATGGCTAATTGGATTTCAATATGCCTCAGTTAACTGTAAGATTCTTTTCCCATGCTTCACAAATTTTCTGCTATTCTGCAAATAATTTTTTTATGTCATTTGTGTTGACTCCTGCCTTTGCATTGACAGCAATTTTTCTTATTTTTTAAATTATTTTTCTTTACATTGTATTTCAGCTGTTGAGTTGTTGTTATCTCCTGAACTTCTGTTATTTTCAGGAACTCTTTCTTTTCATAATAATGAGCCATGGCCTTGTCTTCGAGGTCTGACAGTCTGTCTTCAGTTTCATTGAAATGATTTTTCCAGCTTTCAGTGGAATTTTTAATTTCTTGGATATCTGTTTGAATCTCTTTCATGCATTTTATTTCTGCCTATATTGATCATTCACAGGTTCTATCCTCTTTCTATCATCATCTATTTTTTTAATCTATCTCTATTCTACACTTGCTGAGCAATTCCTCTGTGAATGCTGACATTTCTTCTTTTTACCTGAGAGATTATTTTTGATCTGATTTCCTCTGTAGCCTCATAGGTTTGTTTCTTTGCTTTTGCTGCTATCATTTCAGAAATGTTAAGTGTGTGTCTTCCATTTTCCTCTATCTTGTTGCTGCTGGACTTGTTCTGGGTGGGCTGCAGATCTGAGGCTGATTTTTCTTCTACATCTTGTCATTTTGTGATTTAAAAGTTTTTATTTTGTTTTCTGTGCTCATCCTTGTAAATTTCTGTAGTGGGTAGCTTTATCACTAGTATCAAGGCCTCTCTAGGCAAGGGTTGTTTCTTAGGGTGGAGTTCTGCATGTGAGAAGTTCTTGGTTTGTGTCTGTCCCAAGATTCTACTTCTCAAATTAATTAAGTGTGAGATGTTCATATCTGTTTGCCTCATTCCCAAGTCCTTTGATGCTGGAGTCTGGCGAGGGTTTTGCCCCAGAACTTCCCAGTATTGTTACAGAAGTGAAAAGAACTGAGTAAAACTGATATAACACACTAGCTAAAATAGTTGAATTAGCACTAACCACAGCATGAAGCACAGTTTAGAAATTGACAAAGTGTGGTAACTGTTAATTTTGCACCTCCAACCACAGGAGCAAAGCCTGCAGTTATATAATGGAACAAGTTGTAAATTGGGAGCTTGTATGAAAAGTGTTCTCTTGGTACAGTGATTTTACCCTGTGCTAGAAAAATATAACAAGGACAGGGGATAGAACAGAGATAACTGAAAAAAATTAAGTAAAAGCTAGGCTGGAGAATGAAGGATAATCTTGCAACATTTGGCAAGCTAGAGAAGAAGAGAAAGAATGAAGTATGCAAGGAATTATTGAAGGTGACCAGAAAAATTAGAAGCACTGCTCTCACTCATGAAAATATGATTAAGTCTGGAGAAGTAAACTGAGGAAAACGTGAATGAAGAAGAATAGATGAGAACAAAATAGAGATAAGAGACAAGATAAACAAAACGAAAATGAATGGGAAACAAAGCAGCAAAAAATAAGATAAAATAAAATTTATTTGGTACCCACTGAGTCTAAAACCACTAGATAACACTGCCAAGCCTGCGGTAGAGTTTGTGATAGATTTGAGGCTGATCTTGTCCTCCAGATATTGGAGCCTAGGGCAGAGTCAGTACTTTCGGAATGTCCTGTAGTAGCCTCCCACTCTCCTCTGTTTCTCGTGGTAGTGTCTGTCTCTCAGTAGCTGTGTTGTTTACTGTCAGAGACAAGGGGCTGTTCTCACTCCTGTGCACCTTTGGTCCTTCAGGTGCTTGATCAGCCTTCTGTGTTCTTCTCCCACTGGCAAGTCTCTCCGCTCAGGTCGTTGTTGTAGGGCGGCGTGGGACGCTCTGATGTGGTCTGGTCCTCTGCTCCCGCCATTACAGTCCAAGAATGTTCAGCCCTAATCGTTACTCCTCTCCCGACCTGGGTTGCTAACTTCCCCAGAGGAATTTCTTTAGTTGTGAATTGGAACATACTAATGTTCCAAGAATTTATTCAGAGGTTATCAATTTTATCATCTGTGTATTTTGTTCTTGAGTCCTGCTCTATATGGGACAAATATTTCATCCTAGCAACATGCTCCCTTTTGAATATTTATGAAGTAGATGATCTTGTGGTCAGATTATCTGGTGTTCAAAGGTCAATTGAAGAGTCTTTTCCATAGATCACTACAGGAAATCACTGAATTCATAAAAGTTCTTATTGAATACTATTATACCATATACCAGAAATATAATTTTGCTTTCTTTGTCTACCAAGTATCTCATCTTACATCTCTCGATAAAGTATTGATTGCTAATGATAAATTTGCTAACTGACAGTGCCTTAAGCCAGAGGTCACAAGTAGCTGGTGAGGTTCATGATTTTGTTGTGGTTGTTTGGAGTGCTGTGTTTATAAAGATTTGAATGCCATATATACCTCTCAAGGGGAAAAATTTTGAAATAATGGCCATTTAGAGGGAGTTCGGATATGTAAAGGGAACTTTTAGAATGAAAAACAATGCCTGTAGATTTAAGAAATAATTATAAAGGCACATTTCGTTTTGTTGTGTTTATTTTTAATGGAATGGTAGGTGATATGGGGCCTGCTTGGCTAGATGGAGCCTACACAAAAGGAAATTCTACCTTTCCCATGTACTGATAAACTACACTTTTCTTCTTAACAACTACATTTCAAGAACACTTTTCTCTGTGAAGGAGCCCTACCCGCTGGTGTCTGTCATATACATGGTTTTGAATTCACTCACTGTTTTCTCTCAAATCAAAAAGTGGGGTACTAAAATTGTACAGCATTGGTTCTTGTATGACCTCTAGGATCTAGCAAGTGAAATCTGGGAAATTGAATGATTTTCCTTCCTCCTTAATATTAACATCTTGGTTCCTGAGAACTCTTCAGGACATCGGGCTCCCCGTGGAGATACTGGCGAGAGTAGTTAGCAGCTTTTATTGAAAATACTACTTTAAAAAGCCAAGGAATCTCTTTCATTTTTCAAATAATGAGCAATTTACACTGTAATTATAATATCTGATTATAAAATATCTAGGGATCCCTTTCAAAATCTGATATGAAAAGCTTATTACATTAATTTGACATAATTGGTTTTTATCCATCTATTTAGAGATATCTGATGCTATTGTTATATTTAATAAAAGAAAAAGTATAAAATTAATGCACTGAAAATTTAATTGGAGAGCTTTTTTAAAAACAAAAACCAAATTATATCTACCTGTTAAATTTATCTATCAGTAAGTGTACAATAAGTTTATAACTTAGTCCATGTTTTTTATTATGCATAAGCCATTTTACTCCTAGTTTACATGCATCCATTAAGGTATAAAAATTTTCCTTAAATGACTCACATTATATAGAAATTCATAGGTTATAAATTTTACCCTCATTTTATTTATTTTTATTTTATTTTTTTTTGTTTTGGCGGCACTGGGGATTGAACTCAGGACCCTGCGCTTGCTAGGTAGGCGCTTATTCCACTGAGCTATATCCCCAGCTCCCATTTACCCTCATTTTAAAAGGCCATTATTACTTTTAGTTCTGACTAGTTTAATTGATTTGTTGCTTTCAGAAGAAAAACATTTTCTTCACTCATTTTTGAGCTTTTGTTTAAGTTTTAAATACCTAAATTTTGGAAGAACTATGAAAAATATCTTCTTTGATTCTTTATCATAATTATTTTATATATGAAGAAAGGAAAATTCAGACAAAGGAAATAAATGGATTAAAGCATCTGATTTTTTTAAAGTTTCATTTATAAAAGAAACTGCATGATTCAAATCTTTGTAATGCCCCCCTCTCCCTCTCTCTCCTTCTCCCTCTCTCTCTCCTTCTCTCCCTCTCCTCTTTCTCTCTTTCCATCTCCTTCTCCCTCTCTTTCTTATTCTCATACTTCAGGTGGGTCTTAACAAATGGTTCAAAGGACAGAGACTGCAATACACAACCTTATGGAGTTCTCAGTATTTAAATCCTGTGAAGAAGCCATCAGAGAAAAATGCAAGCTGTTCTTCTATATCATATTACCGGCAAACCAAAACTAGTTTTCTAATGTTTTCAACAATTTCTACTAATCAAGTCACAATAACATAAAAGTATTAAGGGGTGTTCATTCTTTTTCCTCACTCTGTCATGACTTCGGAATTGCAAGAACCTTAATTTCAGCATCAGCCTCAATTTCATAGCATCATACAAACCCTTTCCAGTGCTTCTGGCAGAGAATCTGACCTTGTTGTAGAGTGTCTCCTACCATCACAGCCTTTCCTCTGCAATCTAGTTGGAACCTTCCAAGACCCCACAACTCTTACACTCTGTGTGCCTGCATAACTAGTATCACAGAGGTGAGACCAAAGCCTGTTGCCAACTGGAGCAATAGACCTCTCTGACCACAGTTTCAGCAACTGCTCTGTACCCGCATGGGTGAGGACAGTAAAGCGAACCCAAGGGAACCAATTCTCTAGGCAGCCCTTCTAGAAGGAGAGCTCCTGTTCAAATGAAAGGTTCAGATTTTTCCATAACTGAACTGAAAATGGGTGGAGTTTCACTAATTTCTGATATGGTCTCAGGATATCTTCTTTTTTATCCTGGTTGAAAGTAACTAATTTCTTGTTAATAGCTTTAATCTCTTCATCAACTACATCTTCTTTGATTCCAACTTTATCTTTCTGATTTGTTTTGCTACTGATTCTCATTATAAATCTGGCTTTAAAAATGCAGCAGTTTCCATGTGACAGGCTGAATCGGGCTGCTGTGAAGTTTTCTATCAGTTAGGCCATCATGCTTAAAGTCAGCATAACACAGCTTCATGGCACGGGCAAAATGCAAATCCATCCTTTGCCACAGTGTAACGTGAATGGCATCTTTTCCAAATCCCAGTGGGGTCCTCATTTTCAACTGAAAACTCACGTGACTGGCCTTACTGTTCATATTCCTATCCACATTCTGATTTGAGATCTGAGCACATCACCTGTTAAGCCTTGTGTAAGATATCCAAGGTTTTCTCCAGCCCACTTCTCCAATTTCCAAAGTCCCCCTGTATGCTAATTCTAAAGGCTTCTAAACTTCATGGGCTTGAATAGTCACATCAAAGACATCACTATTCTGATACCAGTTTTCTGTATTGGTCAAAATTTCCACTGTTGGCACAAAATACCTGACACTCTCAACACACTCAACTTGTTATTTTCTCATTATTCTCACTACTTTTATTGTTTTATTACATTTACTGGTACAATATACTTATGTATGTATATATGTCGCATTAATTATAGGAAATTTTCACATGTGCATGACTTGATTCTTCTTTTTTTTCCGATTTCCCTCATCTCCTTGCAACCCCTCTGTCCATCTTCTTTCTCATTTTTTCTTTTCCCTTTATTCCTTTCCCTTTCTCCCCTCTCTAGTTCTCCTTCCCATTTGAAGAGTTTTTTTCTGTTTTGTAATATCTGTACTTTATTCTGATCCTTATTTACACTTTTGGCTTCTCACACCATAGAGACAATGTAATATTTACATATGTTTTTACACATTTATTTCACTTAAGTCAGTGTTCTCATGATCTATCTATTTACTTAGAAATGTCTCAAAATTGTCCTTTTTTATGGCAGAGTAGTGCTCCAGTGTAAGGAAAAACTCCCACATCTTTTTCCATTCCTCAGTGGATGAGTATTTGAGCCATTTCTCAGATTTAGCTATTATAAACTGTGCTGCTATAAACATGGGTGTTCATAGATTTCTGTGGTATGGATGCTTTTAAGTCTTTCAAGACAATATCAAGCGTGGAATAGTTGAGTCATACAAGACATCAGGTCCTAGGATTTTGCAGAATCCCCACACAGATTTCCATAGTGGCTACACCATTGTACACACTCACCAGTAGTGGAAAGGGTTCCTTTTTTCCTACAGCCCCTCCAGTGGTTGTTAGTAGTTGATTTCTTGACAACAGCTGTGTTTTCTGGGGTGAGAGGAAATCTTAGTATAGTTTTTAACTTGCCTCTCTTCAAAGATGAATAATGTTGAACATTTTTTCATATTTTTTGCCATTTTTAATTTTTCATCTGAGAAGTGTGTATTTATATCTAAAGGACGTTTTTAGACTGTGCTTTTAAATTGGGGGGTTCTAATGTTTTTGTGTTCTTTGCATATTTTAGATATTAATCCTTTGTCTGAGGAACAGCTGATAAAAATTTTTTCCCTGCCTAATGTCTCTTAAATCTGTTGGTAGTTTCTT
Source organism: Dinomys branickii (assembly GCA_004027595.1). Lineage (NCBI taxonomy): Eukaryota > Metazoa > Chordata > Mammalia > Rodentia > Dinomyidae > Dinomys > Dinomys branickii. The sequence goes on from PVLD010002887.1 coordinate 20,881, forward strand.
TTGCTGTGTAAAAGTTTTCTAATAGGGTGAGCTCCCAATTGTTAATTCTTTGTGACACTTTCTGTGGGTTGGGTTTTTTTTTTTCATAAAGTTTATTCACATAGGCTACACCACTGTTTTCAAGAATTCTACCTATTCTATTTTCCAGCAGATTTAGTGTTCCTGTTTTAATATTTAGATCTTTAATCCACTCTGATTTTAGTTTAGTGCATGGTGAAAGATGTGGGTCTAGTTTTAATCTTCAGTTTGTGGAAAACCAGCTTTTTCAGCACCATTCATTAAGAGGTTTTCTCCTAGGGACTGTGTTTGGCTCTTTGAAACATAAGGTGGATGGGTGTGTTTGGATTTGTTTCTGTATCTTCTAATCTGTTCCACTGATCCTTGGGTCTGTTTGTGTTTCCAGTACCATGTTGTTTTTATCATAGTAGCTCTGTAGTATAATCTTAAGTCAGGGATTCTGATGTCCCCTGCCTTGCCTTTGTTGCCAAAAATTGTTTTTGCTCTTCTACATCTCTTCTGGCTCCAAATGAATTTTAGGAATGTTTCCTCTGTTCTTTGACTGTGTTTGCATTAAATCTGTATAACAGTTTTGAGGTATGGCCATTTTATGCTAAAATCAGCAATAAAACAAGGATGTGTCCACTTTCACCAGTCCCGTTCATATAGTTCGGGAAACATTGGACAGAGAATTAGACAAGAGAAAAAATAAAAGGAGTAAAGATAAGAAAGAAAGAAATGCTATTATCATTATTTGCAGATGACATGATACTCTACACAGACAACTCAAAAACTTCCAACAAGATTTCTAGATTTAATAATCAAACTCAGTCACATAGTGGAGTACAAAGCCAATACTCAAACATCAGTAACATTCCTGTACACAAATAGCAAATTCACTAACAGAGAAATTAGGGAAGCCGCCCCTCTCACAGTAGCATTGAAATAAATGAAATACCGAGGAATCAATCTAACAAAGTGAAAGATCTTTACATTGAAAAATACAGTACTCTGAAAAAAAAGGTTGAAGAGGATAACTGAAAATGGAAAGATATGCCTTGCTTTTGGCTAGGTAAAATCCACATAGTGAAAATGGCCCTGAATGTAATTTGGATCATTGTTGTGGAGGTATATATCCACAATCAGCTGGCTCTGAGGCCCAGACAAACATCGTGGGAAGGTACAGTGGAGGAAAAGGAAAGCTGCTGAACTCCAGGCCTCCACAGCAGAGCAACACCACGGAAGAAAGGACAAGTACCAGACATAGTCTTCAAGGTCACACCCCATAAGCTGCCCAGCCACCAGTGTCCTTTATGAAAATACTGGGAATTTCCCAAGCCAATTAAGTTGACCATAGTAATTAACAGTCACACTTCCCTTCATATTCTTGGGACATTTTGTCCTCTTTATAGGCAAAAAAAAAATAAATAAATAAAAATAAATAAATAAATAAATAAAATTGGTTATTTCTATGTGAAACTTAGTCTTTTGGTTCCAATAGATGCTCCATGTTTTCAGATATCCCAGTGATGGCCTATCAGTAGATGTTTCCATAATTTTAAGACAACATTATCAAATTACAGCACTCGTCAATTATAGCACTGATTCCTTAAAGAGCTCATACCTCTGTAAAGATAATGATTCTTTGAATTGTGTCCTCACTGGATTCTGTGAGATTATTTAGCTTATTAACTATTTTTCTTTGCAGATGTTCATTTCCTGCTTCATTTTGTTGACAGCAACATCTGTTATGAAGAATCTTGCACAGATGCATCTGATGAGCATCCAATGGATATTTGACTTTTAAGCAAGTTTTTTTTTATTCAAGTTGTCTCATTTTTTGTGTAAATTGTAAAAGGAGAAATTAAGACTGTTATGAAATAGATTACTTCACAAACTATTTTAAACACTTGTTATCTTCCAGATTCTCAAGAATTAAATTTTTTGTTTTAATGTTATATGCAGAATTATTCTATGTCATAGGAAGACACATTTTATGTTACATTTAAAATATTTTGATACCTATGTAACATTTGTTAACAATTTTATTTTTTAAATTGAAAATAATATTATTTGCAATTTTTTCAAAGTGTCCGGCGATCTGGGTATAGTTGAAGCAGGGTCACATTCTTGTGTAATTATTAGTTTAAACTATTTCTTACATACCATTAGTGTACTGCCGAATAATAGCTGCACATGGAAGTAAGAAATAAAGGAAAGGAGGAAGGGAACGTGGAAATAGCAGAGAATTTTCTCACACTGGTTCTTTTTCTTTAGCACAAGAAACAGTTTACTGAGCCAGAGCTATTTAATTCCTAAGTGTAGAGTCAACATAATTAAGTGAATAATATCATACTGTAATATGGTGCAAATTAGAAACTGAAACTGCTTTCGAAAGCTGTGTGTCCTGTTCTGCATGTGCAGCACAAGCTTCTGCACAGAACATTTAAGTTTGGAACAGATTTTAAATGCATCAATACTATTTTCATTAAGTTAATATATTTGTTATTCCTGGAAATCCATTTTTCCTTATTTCTCCAGAATTCCTGGCAACCCACTATTTTGTTATCTGTCTATCAATCATCGATCTACCTTTCATTTGTTTATCTGTTAATCTGTCATTCTGTGGCTCTGAGAGTATTACCTGCCACCGTCGTTTTGTCTCACTTCTGTCTACCTCTTTGCTTCTTTATCTGGCTCTAACTATCTCTGCTTCTGAAACAAAGTCTTCTTTGCCTCATCTCCAGGAGGCACAAGTGAACGCTTGTGAGCTGAGTGAGGTTTTGTACTGACTGAAGAAAAACAAGTACTATACTGAGCCATAGATGTGTGGGAAATTGATTCAGCTTGTCTGTAACATAAACCCCTTTACACGTTAAATACCACAGAGAGAGCATAGCAAATCTGAAGTTTACTGAGTGTTTTTCTTTATGGGCCAAGCATGCTGCTAGGTATTATCTCACTTAATCTGCACGGCAGGAACATATAAGCTCATTACTGTTATTATCTGTGAGAAAAAGGTCCAGAGATATTAAATAATTGCCTAAGGTCGAAGATTAAGTGTAAGACTAAACTCAGTTGGGTTATAGAGATTCTGCATTATATTGAACTCGGAGGCCTTTCTGTTTTCAGTGTATGCAAAACTTCATGCTTGGATTCAATAAATATTTTTTCAGTTCAACATGTTTTGTTTTATCACCTTATTCACTCACACAGTAAATTCCTATGATTTATTTCATATGTGCATTTTATTAAAAACATTCAAGAAAATGCAAATTTATTTTCAGCTCAATCTTTTCAGGTGAGCACTGGAATATTTTATCTATGTACTTATTAGGAACTGTTGGCTGTGCTAATGGTATATTCACTATGGGTGGTCCATGTACATAACAGCCCTTAATTCTTTTACTTTCCTCTCTTTCTCTTCCCTTCTCCTCCATCTCTTGGTTTTCTTAGGTAGTTGGTTGGCACATCTTACAATTGAAATACTAAAAATACTAGGTTCCATGTAATATGTGCATTTATGGATCACACAGATATCTATTAACTTACATCATGAATAAGAAAGAAATTAGCTTGAGCGTAGATGACATGCCTATGTATATTCTTTGGTTAAATAAAGTAATAGCACTAAATATAGTGCCAATATAAATTGTCCCATAAAGTTAGAACACTTAAATAAGATTAAACAAGAAAACAAAATTGAGTGAGTTTGAAAAGATTCACTTGATTTCACATATGACTTTTACCAAAGACTTTTCTACTTTCGGGATCATTTTGGCTCACCATCAGCATATTTACATGGCCACTGCAGCAAAATTTTAAGTTGCTGTAGGCCATGGATCACTGCACCCCTTGAGACTTGCTGAAGTTACAAATATTGAGCACAACAACGTCAAGGCTATTGGGTAATCTGCATTGTAAAGCTGAAATTGTTAAATCAGGGAATAATATAAGTATATAACATGAGAAATACTAGTAACTGATTTTTCCAGTTATTAATTAAAATATGAGTAGAATTCTTTTATGGTTTGTGCAAACTACTGAGCAATCATTCTTGATCATCTAAAACATGCTTTTATTATCCATCACAAACATGTTTTAATCTGTGTAAAATGAGATATGATCAATTCTTAGGACTTATGTCAGAATCAAATGAAACTTTTTAGAGATGTATACAATGAAGGTAGCTTTAGGGCCTGAGGTATTACAAAAAAGCAAGTCCTTACCTACATCTACTGACAAGTACTGCATTTAAGAAACCCTAATATTTAATGTAGGATTATTGTTATGAACTTTTTTCTTATTACTTATTTCAACACAAAAATAAACTTCCTATTGACTTCATCTTGAACTATTTTTAAAAGAATGCACTTTTGTTTAAATTTTATTACACAGCACTCTTCTAAAGTCTATTTTTCAGCTTTTTAATCACCTTGTAACATGTACATGTTATTATGACTTTCTATTTTTTTGTGTATGAAGTAGATATTTACAAAATATTTTAAAAGCTTCTAATTCATAGGCTTGAAAATATTGGCATGTGTAGTTCTGTAAATATTTCTCAGTGTGTGAATGTACAACATACAAGATTTTTCAAAGGTCGAAATATTTTCTGTCGGTGTCAAACGGGAGAATTGGATGAGGTGAGCTGGGCTACACTGAAGTCGGGTCTAACGTACTCTAAAGTAAAGAAGGCAATGCCTGTTGACTTCATATCTTTATTTTCTTTCATTGTTTGGTAATTTTTTAAATTCATTTTGGGCTTTTCATATGTATATTCTCTAGTCAAGAAACTTCATTGTTAAAACCTATTTCTGCAGCTGTTTTCTCAATTGCTTGTCTGAATTGCATATTTTCTTTTTGGAAATTTTATGCAGACAATCTCTGATTTTAATTAAATGTTGTTTCCAACCTTATTTATAATTCTCCTTTCAAATGACAGAATTGTAATTATCGTGTCTGTGTAAAGGACTTCCTACTGAATTGCAGTTTTTAGATGTTGAAAAAAACTCAGATGTAATATGTTTCTCCTAAAAGAAATACTTCTTGTGTTATATTTCACTCATTCTTATATGAGGAAAATCTAATTAAGCTGATATTGCTGTCTCCAAGCCAAATGTAGATTAAAATGCATTATTCCTATACTTCAGTACATAAGAGGCCAAGACTCAGTGTGCAATGTTCTTTTGCATTCCATGTGCTTAGAATGAAAATATATTTACAAGCAAGAACATGGCTTACAAATCAAGACTAAGGAAGCTAATTTTAGTGTGTTTTCTCCTTACATAGCTGCCCAATGGTCTTCCATAGGTTTCAATTGAAGTGTGCAGATTTTTGTTTGTACATATTTGATTTGAATGTTTTGATTAAATGTCGGGGGCAATAAAACAAATCAATAAACCAAAGTGACTGGCAGAATGTTTAGCCGCAATATATTAGACATTATTTCATTACCTCCAGAGACATTTCTAGACTTGCGTATAATACTAGCAATGCCATTTGTGATTACAAAGGATTCGATGCAATTAAAATCACACTTTAAATATATTAGTTGGACTTTGGGGATCATTCTCGTGCTCTGACTCCTTTGGTGTGTCATCTCATGTTTCTCCCTTTCAGAAACACTTTTTTGTTTTTCTTCCCCACGTGATTGATCTTCTCCATTTCTGGGCTTTGTGTGTTTGCCCTTCACATTTTTATGTCATTTTCCACAGCTTTGTTTGCACATTATCTGCCTCTGCTATTAGAAATGGTGCACTTTTCATCCAGGTGTGTAGTTCAAATTCCAACACAGCACGATGAGTAGTTAAAGGCCTTGATGCACTTACCATTAATAGCTGAAACCTAAAAACATTATAAGGTAATCTGAAAGCGAGTGCTTATTTTCAACAAACTATATGATTCTCCACCAAAGCCCAATTTGCTCTTGGGTTCCCCAAATGAAAATTAAATTACTCAGGCTCTGTTTTATTTAAGTTGGATCAAGTTTCCATGAAATACAGTGAGATTTAAGGGAAAGTGGTTTGAGCACCTTTTGGGATGTATTCTTAAATGGAGGAGTCAGATTTTTGTCCCTGATTGCCTACAGTCATGAGGCAGACATGAACGTGATACGAAATAACTTGCCTAATCAAAGGACCAGCAGCTGTTGAGAGTAATGGAACAGGTAGAAGAAACCATAATCCTGGCTCTGGGCTTGGGCAAAGCCTTGTTCTACCTTTCCTGCCCTGCTTGCCAGGGGTTGCAGTCCTGATTCTGGCTATGAGACTATTGGTTGGAGGAGGAGTAGTGGGGGCTGTCACTTTGCTGCCCGCCCCAACTGAGTTCCAGAGATTCAAGCTGCATGTTTTGGCTTGGCAAAAACAGTGGTGGGGGCTTTGCCAATGCCTTGGTTTCACTGTGGCAAGACTGGCCCTGGGTTTCAAGTTTTGAGGCTAATGGCTGGGGATATAGCTCAGTGGCACAAGCACCTGCCTGGCAAGTGCAAGGTTCTGAGTTCAATTGCTGGTACCAAAAAATAAAATAAAATAAACTTACCTTGATCAAGTTTGGAGGCTGGATTTAATTATTTCTTTTTCTTTTTCCAAGTGGGAGGCAGCTCTCTGCTGGACTGCTTGAACTAAGGTGATGATAGAAACTCCTCCTTTCCTGCCTTCTTCATGCAGGGACTGTGGTATCTCACTGCATTTCCTGTGTTCCTGTACTGACAGTCTGCTGAGTGTGTAATGTTGCACTTGTATCGGGAGAGAGGGCTTGCCAGAAGACCTCACTCATCCACCAACTTGCTCAATGGTCTACCCTTAATTCTAATGAATATAAACTGCCACTTATTAGAGCAAAAATTGAAATTTTGGAACTATTTTGCTTTGGTATATCTTACAGAGATAGGTTCTGATTTTTCATTTTGTTTTCAGTGTCTACTTGGAAAGGTGGTGAGCATTCACTATACTTGCACTGTTTCACAAAGGCATCCTTTAGTACTTACCAGCAGAAACAAGAAGTGCATTTTCCATCTGTTAATTTCTCAGGATTTTCTCTCAACTTCCTTGTATTAGACATTTTCTCATAACTGAGACAAAAAGACTGGACACCAGTCTTTTACGGCTTCTAGCTAGATGCCCCCCCCCCACACACACACAGAACCTCATGTGATCCTTGGTGGGGTTTTTCAGAGGTGATTGGATCTAGGGTGTATGATCAGGGATTAAGGATGTGATGCTGAGATTCATTTGTAGTTTGACACTAGGATTATGGGGGCTCCACCCTGTGTGTTAGTGTTACCAGCATGTAAGGAACAGAAGGAAGACTGCCCCTGTCAATTGTTACTTTGTTGATTTGCTGCCCTCCTGCCTTCTGCCTTCAATGAACTGTTTCTCCTCTGCCATGTCCCTGCCTTGAAGCCAGGCAACTATGAACTGAAACCTCTACAAACTATGAGCCAAAATAAGTGTTTGCTCCTTTAACAATGGGAGTCAGGTATTTTGGCCCAGCAATGAGAAAAATAACTGAGATAACCTCAACTTAACAGAACAGGGGTTTATTAGACTCACAGAGAAAATTCATGACTAGCTAGCTCCAAGGCAGAAATTGAACCTTGCAAGGGGATCGCAGGAGAAAGCTGGTCACCTTGTGCCAGCCAGGAGACAGACAGAGAGGGCAGAGCCAGGGCCAGAAGGGGAGACACAGAGGAGGGGCGTGTGAGAGACTGAAGTCCTCCCAAAGGCACAGACCAGTGACTCACCTCCTCCAGCTGGGGCCCGTCCCCTCCTGGCACATTAACTACCAATCCATTGATAGTACTTCAGTCTTTGTGATCCACACACCTTGCTAAAGTCTTAGCTACAATATGTGACACTTAGGGAGATATTTTAGATTTAAACTAGTATCACTACTATGTCACCTTTTTTCCAATCTTCCTATCTTGCATGCTCCAGCTACCCCTAATCTACATACTTGAATTTCCCTTAATCACATCTTCCCGCCAGTCACCAAGGATGTCAATTTTATGTTTGAAATGTTTCTCCTATTTAACTTTGCATCTCTATTTATTTTCACTGTTCTGCCTCTGACTTTTGTCATGTCTCCCCAGCATCAGGGACCTTGACTGAACACTGCAACTTTCCCCTCCCCACTGTTACACATCCTGCAGAATGCGGGCATGTACACTGAAGAGGATAATTCACTTCAGTGACATCATCATCACTAGCAGTAGTGACGACATGTTTTCCTGAGTTATTGGGGCTAAAGAGGCCTTGATGATCAGGATGTCGGGACCAGTGTGGAAGGGCACTGGCCATGCTGCTTTCCCTACCACATGTACAAGTGCACAGAATAGCTCCAGGCCATAACATGTACGGGCATCCATCTTTTATTTCAGTTTCCCTTAAAAAAACCCATATATTTTTGCACTTCATATTTTTCTAGAAAAAATGAAATTTTACAGCATCAAAATTATTTTCCTGAAATAATAACTGGGATGAAGGAAAGCAGAAAATAAAGAAGAGGAAAATACACACACACACACACACACACACACACACACAATGACTGGGATAATTGTGCTACTAATTTGTATTGCTTTCTTGAAAGGAACACTTGGTATTTAACTGATCATTCTTACATGTCTATATTTATTTATCTGAGTAGCCAGTGTGAAGATAACAGTATGTAATACAATAACTCTTGTTAATTTCTTATCACCTTGTCTGAAATTCTGTATTGTTTTTATGTTGGTTCATTTATGTCTGTGTGTTTGTTAATATGTCTTGGTTGTTTTATCTTTAAAAATAAAATGAAAAAAAAAACAAAAGCAAAGGTATTTTCTTAGACCTATAAATTAAATTTGCTATTATTTTTGTATTTTCTTATTTTCAGTGTACCATTTGCATCCTCTCTCCCACCTTAATCAATCTTACTAGAATTTGTATATTTTATCGGTCTTTTAAACATCCAATTGTCAATTTTAATTCAGGTTTTCTTTTCTTCTATTTTTCTTTTTTTTCTGTTCTCAGCTAATTCAAAATATTATTTTGGTCTTTGCCGTCTTCTCAGGGTATAATTTTTTCTTGTTCTAAATTATTTGCATTTCTTGCTTTTGCCTTTATTTCCTTTATTCTGCCGTTTTCTCTCACTGTACATGATCACGGCGCTCATGCCTGAACTGCACTCAGAACTCTCGCTGTGGACGCCGTCGATCCCACTGTACGTGATCACGGCGCGCATGCCTGGATGGTGCTCAGTGCTCTAGCTGTGTACGCATTTTCTCCCACTGTACACGATCACAGCGCGCATGCCTGGACCGCGCTCAGAGCTCTGGCTGTACACTGTGGCCTTTATCATGAGCTATTCTGATTCAATTACTTGTGTATATTGTGTGGAAGTTTTAGGGTTTTGTTCTTTGTTTTTATCTTGGGATATTTAGAAAAATATGAACTAAGTGTTAAGACTCTAAATTCATTTTATTTTTTATCTATATTTTTATTATCCTAGAAAATCATGCATACAAGAGCTACATTTTAATCTCTTGCCTTAGAAATTTTTGCTTCTATGCTTATTGTTCTTTGTATTTTTGACCCAGTGAATAAATGGTTGATTACACCTTAATACAGGAGTTAAACTTAGAGTGATTTGATAATGATTATTTCTCAATTTTGTTATTGTATGATATTTTAGGAAATACATCAGTGAATTTACTGCCCTTATGGAAATTTCTATGGAATTGACTTTTTCTACGGAAATAAAGTTCCATTTGTCAGTTGCAGTTTTAGAGTGTGTGTCACATACTGTCAATAGTTGAAAGCGTAACTGGTGTTCATTAGCCTACAAGCGTTCTCTTTCAGGATTAACAGATTATAAAGGAAGAATGCAAGGCTGGGTAGAGGGTCACAGCACTCATTATCCTGAGAGGTAATGGTCTGTACAAAGTAAGAGTAAAGTCATCAAATCCAGGTCCAGAGTCACTTTTAATTTAAAAGAAAAAAAAAAAAAACAAGAAACCAACACTGTTATGTTGGAAGCATCAACTATAATTCACTTTACAACCATTTGAGTAGTTGGGCTCAAAATCTGATGGCTTGTGTGGATTTATGGCTCTCCGGGCAAGACAGGCTGATGTTACCAGCTGTAGTGAGTCACATCCGGTTGGAGGAATTCACTATACTGATACTAGTTATTACTTCCATTTCTTTTACCTTAGATCCTCTTTTCTTGGGTCTAATAAGTACTCACTGGACTGATAGTTTGGACTTTTATAACTGAGCAGTTGTCTGCATGGAGCCAGAGAATTTTCTGCCTCATGAAGAATGACTTTTATCAGGGGCTTTCAGTAAACATTTACATGAAACATAGCCCATAATTTAACATTGACTCTACAGTGTTTGTGCAATCTCAAGAAATCTTTGCATGATTTATTGAAAATTATACAGTTAATCATTCCATAGACTAAAAACAGATTATAAGTATCTTTTCTACAGAAAAGCATTACCTAAAAACCAGAATGTATAAAGTATCTAATGAAAAGTTTAATTAACAATCATAGAGTCCATAGAAAAAAAGTAAAATGAAAAGGAAAATATAACTAAGTCTAAGATGGTTGTTTTTTTTTTTTTTTTTTGCAGTACTGGGGATCGAACTCAGGACCCTGCACTTGCTAGGCAAGTGCTTATTCCACTGAGCTATATCCCCAGCCCCCTAAGATGGTTGTTTAAAAAGTCCTATTAGTGGGTCTAAAATAAAGCCACGTGATCATAGTTTACATCAGAATGGATTTACATCAGTTACACTTATGAGCTTTATGTAATTCAATATATTACTAGCTCAAAAGGGAAACTATGAGCCCCTCCCTTAAATTAATACAGTGTTATGTACATGCATAATAACAATACAGCTCTCAATCAAATAAATGATAGTGACATACACATCATTCACAAAATAGAACTGTATAGCTAACAAAAATTGTAATCCAGTGAGTTGTGAAACAAGCGTCATTCACACTACTCAGGATCGAGGCAGGAAGGGGCTTACTGCTCTCTTTGAAGTTGTTGATTATGTACTGTCTTATGAACCTTCCTCTGTTGAAACACAGTAATGGACCCTGGCAAAGTAAAGGAAGCGAGGTTGACTTTGGCTCAGTTCTCCCACCCAGGAGGCTGGATCCAGAGCAGGACAGCTTGGCAGAGGGCGTGGGGATGGAGAGCTGCTGTAACTGTGGCATCCAGGAAGCAGTGACAGAAGTCGAGGGGAAAGAAGCTGACAGGGAGAAGATCTTTGCAAGGCCAGGTCCCCAGTGACCTGCCTCTTCCTACCAGACACTGCCCTCTACAGCAAGTCAGTGAGGAGCCCAGAATCCAGTCACCTTCTGAGAGCCCAGCCCAGTGTGCGAGGACATCTGGATATAAACTGTAACAGGCCCAAGTCAATCAATTAGACAGGAGAAAAAGTGAAAAAAAGAGGATTTTCTGCAGAAAGTATTCTGTAAAAAGTATTACTAAGTGGGCAGATATTATAATTCAATACTTTCAAAATCTAAAATGTACAATTGAAATAACAAAAATTTTATAAAATAGTGAGATATTTTGCCAGGCATGGTGGCGCATACCTATAATCCCAGCACACAGGAGGCTGAGAGGAAAATAGTTGCAAATTTAAGGCCAGTCTAGACTGCAAAGTGAACTCAAGGCCAGCCTGAACTACATATTGAGACCTTGTCTCAAAAAGAAAAACAAAGTGGGATATATAACTAAAGCAAAGAAAATAATTTTTCCAGTTAAATACTATTATCAGGTAAACTATACATTAAGAGAAATAACCTTGTTTACAAATGGTATTACAAAAGTAAAATACCTAGAAATAGACTGAACAAACCATTAAACTTATCAGATTAAAACTTAAAACACAAGTGAAGGAAAATAAAAATACTTGGACCCATAGTAATAAAAAAATCTTACTTTTCTTGAAGGCATTTTAAAATTGTTAATCTTGAGATTCAAAATTGTCACTGTGAAAGTAACAATAGGATTTTTAAAGTTCATATGAAAACTAAATATGCAGGGTAAAAAGAAAGGCAATTACAGAGGTCCTGAGCCCTAACAACGGTTGTTCTAGGAACTCGGAGAAATGGCAACTACGACCGGAGACTGACAATGAAGTGAAGAGTGGGCGTCAGAAGAGGAGAGGTGGGCACAGACCACAGGGGCAAAGGAAATCGTGAAAACATATTGCCTTCTGCGTTTACTAAGACGGGGAGCTGCTGGAGGCACTTGAGCCAATTTGACTGGAATACTAATGGCTTCATCTTGGCTGCTGTGTTTAAAAATAAACCGAAAACAGGAAAGACGGAGGTGTGCAGCCCACCTTAGAAGTCAGGCAGAAGTCCAGGTAAGAGGTGCATCATGAAGAAGAGTTTTATCAACACAGGAAAGGAGACATGGTTTAATTTTGAATATATGTTCTAATTAGAATCAGTGGGATGTGCTGAGACTCTAAGGCAGAGCACAAGTCCAAGAAGTCAAAGACAGGTTTTGAGAAACTGGAAAGAGCAATGACATTTCTCCAGATGATGCAACTGAAGCAATCCTGGGAGAAGAAGTTTCTCTTCTTTGAGAAGAGGAGTCATGAAATTCATCAGTATTAGAAGCATTGAAGACATCGTGTTACAGTGATACCTGCATATCCGTGTTTACTGTTTATAGCAACAAAAGCTCATGTTTATAGCACAACACCTTACAGTTAAACTTTGGAAGTAGCCTATATGGTAATCAACAGGTAAATTGATAAGGCAGGTATAACAGCGCCTACCTGGCAAGCACAAGGTCCTGAGTTCGATTTCTGGCACACACACAAAAAGGAAATGTAGAATTCATACACAACCGAGGGCTATTTTGCTATAAAGAAGGGTACATTTGAGTAGTTTTTAGGAAACAGAGGTACCTCGAGACCATAATGGTAAGTGACAAAAATCAGATGCACGAATTTACGTATCGCATGGTTTCTTTTATAAGAAGCCCGAAGTATAAATAAAGAACAAAATAAAAGACAGAAGATAGATAGGAAGGAGGGGGACAGATAGTTTCCACGTGAGGATGGAGAGGGAGGAGTGCAAGAGGACGCAAAAAGAATGAAGACGTGGCAGGGCGTGGTGGCGCACGCCTGTAATCTCTGCACTCGGGAGGCTGAGGCAGGAGGATCTTTGCGAGTTCAAGAGCAGCGTGGGCTACGGAGTGAGCCCAAAGCCAGCCTGAACTGCATAGCGAGACCCTGTCTCAAAAAGGTCAGAAACAAAAACAAAAGCGAATTAAGGTGCGCTATGTACCTGTACGCACCCCCCCCCCCCCACAGTAAGTGTGATCTTTATGTGCTGCAAAGGTGTAGGAATAAAAATACAGGGTGAAAGGGGAGCACTCGGCCCAGGGTGTTTTCCTCTGAATTCAGAACAAACCGACCAAGGTAATTCGACCTCACCCCGTATCTCGTATACTGCAGGAGTGTCTTGCTGGATCACTAAATACCTGGGGAAGCGGCGCAAATGCATTAGTAAATTCCGCACATAAAATTTTACTTGATATTTTTCTATGTCTCTCTACTTACTTCAGTGACATATTTAACATCTGCTATAAATCTATATCAAATACTGATTGCAGCCATTCTTTATCTTTTAAGTTTTTAAAATTGCATTTGTGAATTAAAACTGAATTTTTAAAAATGCAGATTTTCAAAAAGGAGAGGGGAGCGTGAAGAGCTGAGAAGATGGGAATGAAAGTTACCGGAGTAAGAAACTGCAGAGCCGGCGGAAGACGCGAGTTCCGCTGAGGCAGTGACCAAGGACTGAAAGCGGCGTCACTCGGGTTCTTCTGCTGGACTCGGCTCAGGCGCACGCGCGCAGCCGCACTTCAGTAAAACGCTGTACAGAGCTGCAGTCCGGTGAGGGCACAGGAACCAAACGTGGGGAACTGGCGATAACGCTATGAGCCACTATCAAAAACGTGATGGAGATTTCTCAAACAACGAAAACATGGAACTATCATGTGATCCGGCGATCCTACTTCTGGGCAAGTATCTGAAGAAAATGACATCCACGTACAGAAGCTGGACTTGCACACCCGTATTTACTGTGACGGTATTCACAGTCACTAAGATATGAACTCACCAGAGGTGCCTCTCAACACGTATATATGTGTCAGCCATAAAGAAAAAAATTCATTTTCAGTAAAATAGATGGAACTGGAGAATATCATATTAAGTGAAATAAATCAGACACAGAGGCTACTACCACACATTCCTTTTTCATGAGAAAAATTATGATCTAAAAGTAAAAGAGAGCTTACCAGGGACTAGGAAAGGTATTGAGGTTATATGGACATCATAAACCCATGATGTATGCATGCATAGAATTTAATAAATTTCAATAATTTGCATAATAATTATATGCTCGCAACTATAATTTTTAAAAGATGTATTTCAAAAGTAGATTAAAATGCTTCATCAGGTAACTTCAAACTTTGTGAGGTAACTCAGTATAGAAAGAGCGCAGTGAAAACAGTGTGATGACGTCAGTGGATGTTGGCTACGTATGATTGCAGGCTTGTGACAGGAAAGGTGTCAGAAGAATTAAGTTTGTAAGACAGACGGGCAAATTTAGAGTGAGATTCAGTTGAATTTATAAAAATAATCTGAGATGATAATGTCTAGTGTGTGACCACGACTGTGAGTCCAGGGTAAAGTGGGATCAAGTGGAGAGGGTCACGGCCTGGAGATGAGCATGCTGGGAGTCTCACGGATGTGCACACTGAAATTGTCGGGAACTCCGTGTTGGTTTTATATTCATGCATAAGACATCGCTACAGAGTCGGTGGCTAAAATCTATGTGCACTTTTTGTCTTATAGTCCTGAAAGGCAGCAGTTTGGAAAGACAAAATTTTCTTTCAAGATCTCATGAATCCTAAATCAAAGTTTTGAGGTGGGTGTTGGGCTGAAGACCCTAAGGAGGAATCCACTCCCATCCTTGTGTTGTTGGCAGGTGCTTATGCAGGGACTAAATCCCCTGCTTCCTTGCTCTGTGTTCAGCTAATAGGTTCTCTTGGTTCTGGCGATCCCATTATATATTAAGGTACTATTTTGTTATATTACTTAATATAAAATTTAGATTATTTGAAAGTCAAAAGCTATAAACAAAATTTTTATTACATAAAAAGAAAAATGTTCTGTATAGCAAAAACAAAAATCACTTAACAAATATAAAATTATCAAATACAGTTTGTTATACTGATGAGAAAGGAATAATTTATTAAAATAATTATTGAAAATCAGTAAGATAAGTACTAAGTCACTGGAAAGGAAAATATGGAAGGAAGGAGAAAGGACATAGACTGGCAATACATCAAGAAACAGATACTAAAAAAAAAAGATGCTAATGACTTGCAATAGATGAAAAGATGTTTGAAGTCGGTCTTACTGAATTATCTCATATTAAAAGTAGTGCGTAATTGGCCAGCAGTGAAGTGGTATTTTGTACTTTCAGGTTGACAGAAAGAAAAAGTGATACGCAGTGTTGGGAAGAGTATATGAAAAGACTTCTTTTATATATTACAGGAGAAAATATATTTTGTTATAAAAATGTAGTGGAAATTTTTAATGTTCACAAGATTTCCCTGACATCCATTTTTAAATTTTTCACAAATGTGTATATACCCATGTTCATTATATCTTCGCTAATATAGAAAAATCTAGAGAGTCCCTAGTGAAGAGGGCTTGTAGCTACATAATGGAATAGCACACGGTGAGTCAGATCTCCAGAATGCACTGATAAAATACATTTTCAGCACAAGCACTTCCCAAATATCTAAAATCTGTATGTATATGTGTAAGAGATGTGTGTGCATTGATGTGCGTACTAGTGTGTATTTGAATGAATAATTGAAAAAGCATTGGTAAGCATCTTTTGACAGGAATTACCTCACTCAAACAGGAATGCTGTCTGAGGTAGAAGAAAGACTTTCATGGTGTAGTCTTCTTTCAATTTTTAAAATTATATTCTTTACATGCAAAAATGAATATAAAATGAAGGTAGACAACTCTCAGTTTGGCACTTATCAGAAGGAATTTCTTTCCTATTCATTAGTACAGAATGTTGTTTCATTTACAATTGTCATCTGGTATTGAATGGTAGAATTATCTAAAGATGGTTTAGAACTGGGAGACATTAAAGAGATCCTGTATCAGTTTTATTAGTGCAGAGTATTTTTAGTAAACTCAGAATAAGACTGTGTGCTGTGATTAATGAAGAATTAATACATGCAGACTAAAAATAATGGTATATTTTTATTTCATTAAACAACTAGCTATACAATTATGTAAAAAATAGGGTTGAACTAAAGCTGAGTTTCCCTGTTTCGCACACCAGATATGAGACGCGTTCTCAGAAAGCATCTCACTCGGTGACTCCTGCTGTTGTCGGTGACTCCTGCTGTTGTACTGTGAGGTTTGCTTGTCAACATCTCTCTTCTTTCTATTTTTTGATTCGTTTATCGCTTCCTGTCTCAGTGCTTGGGCAACTCTTCTCGGTCTGTGGGTTGGGGTTTGCTAAAGAATCTCAAACTGTGATCGGATGGATCTGATACTTCAGTTTTAAGAAGAAAGTCCCAAGTAAGCAAAAGAAAGAAAAAAAAAAAGAAAGAAAAAGAAAGAATACAAACTCGCTTAAAATTATAGTAGATTATTCTCTCAGCTATGAAGGAAAAACTTTCTTTTCTTGAAGATTTTATTAAGAGCTATGGCATCAGAAATAGTTGTGTGGTTTAAAAATACACTTGACCATAAAATATGGAAAGGAATTCTTGCCACAAAGAAATAAACTCATTAATTCCATAACTTAAGATGTGACAAAGTGATATGTGCCCAGGCATCAGCTGTTCTATGCACTCATATTTTTTATTGTACTTTTATTTTAACTAGAAATATTTTAAGGAAAATATTTGAAAAGCAGCTCTCTCTGAGATTGTTTTTCTATAACAGAGAGAATCTTATATCCAATTTCTAGAAGCGAATAAGGGGCCAAGCAGAGTCAAATTAAAAAACAAATTATTGTCATAAGATGACTGTTTTTATCATTATAGAAATAAAATTTTTGTAAAACTTCTTCAATTTTTCAACGCTTCTCTTTTACATTAGTATTTCACTTAATTGAACCAGTATTGGAGTAACATTTCATTATTACTCATTTTTACTTAAGTAAAAAAATGCCCCTAGAAAATTAAACATATGTATATATGTATATATGTATATATGTATATTATATATATATATATAAGCAAATATATTAATATAAGTGGCCTCAGTGTTCTGAGTTCTTTCAAGATCATATAAATTTCACAAGTTTTAGAAGCCTTTTTTCATGTTTTGTGACTGCTTCTGTTTCATTTTCAAGGACATACATCTATTTTTAAAATAATTATGAAATCCATTAGTCTTAAAAATTGCTCTATGATTAATACAAGGTATAAGCAACTAAAAATATATTAAAGGAAATATACTGTTCAAATGATAAAAGACATGTTGAATCTCAATGACAGCAATGCTTAAATTCTTTTCCAGCTCAGTGTTATAATCAAAATGCGGAATGAAATAATAAACTGCAAATATCACAAGTTGGATGTTTACTTGAGGTTTGGGTAGTTATTTCATTCTGGATTTCTGATGAGAAACTAGAAAAGTAGAGAGAAAAAGTATATTTCAATACAGGGCAACATTCTTTTCAGAACTATGCATTCGGTGATTATTTTGATCCTGGAATTCACAGAATCTCTAAATGGTAGCTCTTAAAAGTAGTAAAGGGACATCATCTAAGGATAATAATTGGGTTACTACAAAAACTACCTGGAAGAGTTAGATGTAGTGTACACTTTGCCCAGCTTTGTAGTAGCAGTTAGAAAGAGAAAGCAATTAATAACACTAATAGTTAAGGAATAAAATACATTTTATTTGTTCAACTTTTAGTAGATACAGAAAAAGTTACCAAAAAAAATTTTAACTACAGTTTTCTGAAAGCATTTATCAATAAATTAATATTCAACTGAAGTATATGTATATTCATAGCCTTACACTTTAAAAATGAGTTGTATTTCATAATAAATCTGTTAAAAAATCTATGCTTTCCTGGTCTGCATTCACCAGACTCCAGTATGCTGTTATTTTCAAAAAGATCCAAAGAAGCAGTTTTTATTTGTAGTGTTTACTCATTGTATTGTAACTATGACAGTAAATGAGACTTGGTCATTTCAGTTCCTCAAGATGACTGTCATTATGGTCGGTGTCTGGATGTCCCTCCAAAGCCTCATGCAGTGATGGGGTGGGCTTTACCGTTTAGGGTTGATCCATAGTCCAATGCTGGGATTATGGGTGTGAGTGCTACATCCTCTCTGGGGCAGATAATTTGCATATGGAAGGGAGAGAAAGAGGCTACTTGCCACCACTCCTCCCTTTTGCTCTGGCTGCTTTTGCTGTCTTCTGCTGCCATGAAAGTTTGCCCTGTGCATGTGCCACCCTACCTTGGAGCCAGCCTAGTATGGACTGAAACCTCCACAGAGTGTGAACTCTTCCTTCTTGAGCTTGGGCTTTGGGTATGTTGTCTCAGCAACGAAGGAAATGTAACTAGTACAGTAGTCTAATTTCTTTTCCCAATTCATCTTACTTTGCATTTCTCCACGAGCTATTCCTCCTCTGCCAAGGCCTGTGCTACATCTCTTGCTATGACTTGTATCTAGATGTCCCCTCAAAATGTCATGAGCTCATAAGCAGGACTTTTGGAAGTAGCTGGATCTATGGTGTGTCAACTGGGATGAAGAGTGATATCTAAACTGCTTTAGCACAGTTCTGGGTGTGGCTAATGGAAACCTCACCCAGCGTGTGGGTGGCACCAGTCACCAGGCTTGCAGCATGAGTGGAACACAAAAGGATGGCAAGGAAGCGGGCTGAGGCCTTGCTTACCTCTTCCTGTCTGCTCTGCTCTGGACTGTTTCTCCTCTATAATAATGCTCTGCTGTGCTACCTTTGCTTGGAACCAGACTGAAATCTCTATAAACTGGGAGCTGAAATAAATCTTTCCTCCTTTAATTTGTAGGTGTTGGATTTTTGTCACAGTAATGAGGAAAGTAACTAAGATCCCACCTTGCCCCATGCCAGCTGGCAATTTTATGTTTGCATGATACCTAGATGGCAATTACAGACTTCAGAGAGGTTATCACCAGGCAGTTTACTAAAAATAAAAGACCTACCATTTTGCTACAGAATGTGCTATTAGAAAGATTATATACCAGTAGTGAGCAAAATCCTAAAGTGATGCCAAAGGTAAATATCATCGGGGCACAAAGGCTCATCAAGAATACAAAGCAAGTTACATTAAAACCTATATGTGCAATCTTTCAGAGAAAGTGTGTTGAGTTTTCATTTATCAACAATGCTTAAATAGTTTTTCTATGCCAAGCACTGGGCACAAAATTTGTGCAAGATGAGAGTGGTCCCTGAACTCAGGAAGTTTATAATCTGAAAGAAAAATACTAAGAATGATTTCAAGAAATGTATGAAGTATCATGTTTGACAAGATATTTAAGGCACATGATTAAGCTTTGGGGTAATAGTAAGGGTAGGGAAGCTATGAAGTCTTGAGGGCAAGTGGCACCGAAGTTAGGTATCCATTTGAACGATTAATAAGCCAATTATTCAACAGTTCATGCAAAAGCCTTAAAATAAGAGAAGCACAGGGCATACAAGAAATAAAAGAAACCAACCAACGAAACAAACAAAAATTAACATGATTTCCTCTAATACATTTAGAGGAAAAAGAGGAAAATGAGTTTGCTATCCTTCTTCTAGAAGAATAATTAGTCCTTCAAGGAAAATAATGGTCTATGGAGGTACGTAGTACTTAGAATCAACCACATCAAGCTTGCCTGCTGATTTCCTGAGTGCCTCATCACCCAGTGAAAGGTCTCTCTGGTCTGTGTCCTCGCTTCTGGTTCATATGAGTAGCCAATACAAACCCCAAGGAAAAGGTCTTACACATGTTTGAACTCCTCTTGTCTCTGGACATTCAGGATGTTCTACACTAACACCTATCCCATGGTTAGTCTCTACCAGATTTTTTATTTCATTTCACCTTTTGCATACGGGCTTTACTTATTTTCTTGTCCTCCTCATATTCTTTTATCCCTCTTGGAAATTTAGAATAGTCAGTTGTCTCATGATCCCAGTTCTTTGACAGATAAAAGTTGTAAACCTGGTCCTCATCCAATAACTTTTCCAATTACGATTGGAGTAACATTGTTTGGCTCAGCCTATATGGTTACCTTCTAAACAGATTGGAAATGTTCATATGTGTGCACACATATGCATATATGATGCATATCCATTTCAAGAATAATAAGTACTTGTGGAAGGGGGAGAAAACAGCAAGGGGAGAAATTTGTAATCAGAGAAAGATTTGTGTGATGTCAACCGTACAGGACACTTTGGAGTCTAGACAAGGACTACTACAATGAATGAAAAATGTGTATGAATTCAAGAGAGATTCAAAAAAGCATTGGTAGGACTCAGTAATTCATTAGGGATAGGATATGAAGGAAGGAGACAAGGACAACTTCTAAGATTTGGGCTTATATGTGAAAGACTTTTAAGTCACTGGGTCTTCTAAATTTCATTTTATTGATTTTCTTATTTCACAATTACAGACTTTATTATTTTAATCAACATATTGAAAGCAAATTACCTTAACTTGCCAGCTCATTCGAAAACGTATGTGGTTATGTTGTCACTTGCAAGTGTATAGCTTCGGGGCTTTTTTCTAAATAGCTAATACATATACCAGATTGCTCTGGTCACTTCTTTGTGAAATAAAATGATTCAATTTATCTAGAAATTTTCATTTCTGGAAGACAACAAACTAATGCTGTGCTATGAATTTGGAGCTCAAATAGGAGTTTTGACAAATGTTTGCAAAGCTCAGTCTCTCAAGAAAATCAATTTAGAAGCAAACTAAAATTTCATATGAGCAGTTTGCTTTCATTCTACCAAAGAAAACTACAGCTAAAGTGGTAAAAGCAAATTTATTCAGGAACTCTTTTAATGGGAGAAAAGAGACCTCAGTTTACACCGGTCTCAATTCTAAATACAGAATGTTGAGTAAGAATGTATAACCATGGAGCCAAGTGTGGGTAACTGGTTGAAAAATTAATATGAGACAATATTAAGAGTTAAGGAAAATTCTTACCAAACTGACCCAAGAGAACTTGGACATGATGAGAAGAGCAGTTACCACCTGGAGGATGATGCATATGGGGAGTTTGGCTGCATATCAAGTTGTCAGACATGAGGGTGAAGATTCTGGCTAAACTTACTGGACAAAATTCTTGCAAAAACTGGATGATGCAAGAATGAGATTGGAAGCTCTGGCCAAACTTTGATCAAGACGTGGAAGTTGGCAAGGGAATGGCAGGCACCTTGTCAATTCAGAGCGGCACACCTGACATGCAACGCAGACAGGTGCCTTATAAATTCTTCGTAAACTGTGTTGTCTTTAAGAATTTTAAAATATTTTAATCTAAGAAAGCATATTTAATCATCAGGTCTAGCATTAATTTCATTGAAATTGATTCAGAATAGTTCTACCAAATTGTGAGTTGTAAAAAGTCAATTACTCTGTCTTTCAGGTTAGAAAGATACACTACTTGAATATTATGTTGACTTTTAGATTTTTAGAAATGTCTGTGCTTACCTTGGTTCATTCCAAAGGATAGCACGGACGCTGGAGACCGTCCTGAGGGTGCGACTATTCACAGCCATGCAATCTGTTGTCCTGGGCACGGACCCACCTCAGAGCATGTGGCCCCACGAAGGCAGGGGCCACTGGTGGACAGTATAGCAAGGGAAAAGACTCCCCCCCAAAAGGGAATATAAGGCCAAGCAAAAGTATCCTATTAGATTTCCTAGAACTTAATTCTGTGTATGCTTCCAACTCTACTGGTGTCACGTGATCACATCTTGATATGAAATATGGGAAATATTATCTTCTTGTGCTTGATTCAGGTTCTTTCATGGCATTTTTAGGGAAGGATATTAAAGATACAGTCTCTTTAGAAATGATACAAAACATATGGATTCTTCTTGATTAGTGGACATCATAATATAACAGGTCTAAAATCTGTGACTGTGAAATTCCCAGTTACCAATGGAAATATGAGGATGTTGAAGAATAGATTTATTTTTTGAAACTTATCTCTGCTGAGGATCAATTTAATAAGCTAACATTAGAGTAAAGATATTAAAACAAGTATGAGAAGGCATAAATATTTCTTAAAGGTTATACTTTTGCCTTCTCTGTGTTTTGTGGTGTACTCAGGAAAAATGGCAATCCAACTAATTAAAAACTAAATGAGAATTTATTGCATGAATGTTACAAAGGTTAAAAAAATGGCGAGAAAAGCCTAAAGATACAAAACATTCATTTCACCTTTGTTTTACTTTTCTCTGATTTTTAATCTCACTCAACTGTCAGTCATTTTCATTATTTTGGGCACATCCTTCAAGCAATTTAAATTGTTCCCACAGCAACAGCCAAAGCAAATAAACAGCCCAACGCTGAAAACTGTGGTTTCACCAGCGCCATAACAATAGAGTGTCCCCAGAGATTTCTATTAAGTGAAGAGGCTGAGAAACCTCAATGGCAGTTTTAACCATAGAATAAAAGTCTTCATAGTTTCTTCTCCATGTGCTCAACCAAAAACAGTACAAAACAATATAAAACAAAACAAAATTTACTAGCCCCAGTTACCCAGCAATAACGGTTATGCAAGGACAGTATCCTGACCCCATAGAACTGGTCCCTGGTCCTTCTGTCCGAAAGACAGTCTCAGTCACAAGTTCTGTGTGTCTCCTGTCAGTAACATCTTTTTGATTTATTTTGAAAAGAATAAAAAGTAAAAAACATTAAAAATGATGCAGAACTTTCAAAACAAGATGAGAGGAAATCGACAATATAATGGTTGTTACATTGCATATTATTATATTCAAAGTAGTTGTTCAGATTACCAGATACAGGCAAGCAAAAGTGATAAAAAATTAAGCATTAACTGTTCCTCTCAAAAAACCAAAAGAAACTAGTAGTACAATTATCTTAGTTATCTTGTGTATATACATTCCCTTCATTCTTTTCTCCTTTCCCCCATCCCAGTTGTTGATTCATTTTAAGCAGTTCCTTTCTCTTTCATAATATCTATTGTACCTTTCACGTTTTATTTACTCTTTCAGTTTCTTACACGAGGGAGAGAATTTTCAAATACAAAATAACACAAGCTTAGGAAGGGTATATATATATATATACACACATAAGATAATTGTACCACTAATTTCTAGTGATTTATTGAAAGGAACAGTTAATGCTTAATTGTTTGATCAATCTGCCTTTCTTCCTTCTGGTAATCTGATCAACTTCCCTAAAGATAACATTATGTGCTATAACAACCATTGCTAATTTTCTATCATCTTAATTTGAAATTCTGTATTGTTTAACCATTTTTGTTTTGTTTTGTCTTTGATGATGTTATGTTGTTTTTGTTTTTTTCTCCCTTTTTTATTTTTAAAAGTATAAAAATAAAAAGAAAACCAAAAAAAAAAATCAATAACAACCAAAAAAGGAAAACATTAATAAAAAGACACAAAGTAGCACAAGAGCAGTACAATCAAAACTGAATTACAGACAAAGCGACAGGAAATCACCAATGGCTGCTGCACCACACACTGATAAACTTCAAAGTGCATGTTTCTGAAATAACATATAGACGTACAATCTTGATCAAACAATCATGAACTGTTCCTTACCATAAAGCAACACAGGTCAACAGTGGCACCAGATTAGCCATCGTACTTATACACATATAGATACATATTTGTCTCTTTCTTCCTTTTCTTCCTCCCCTCATCCCACCTGCTCCCTACCTTTGAACAGATTCCCTCCACACGCCCAATCCACATTCCCACCTTCAGATTCCTACACCAGTGACACAATACATTGCCTGCACATGAATCTCTGATTTATTTCACTTACAAGTATGGTGTCCAATTTTGACCATTTGCCTACAAAAGGCCCAAAGCTGTCCTTCTTCATAGCTGAGTAAAATTCCACTATATAAAATTGCCACATTTTTTTAATCCAGTCCTCTATAGATGGACATTTGGGTTGCTTCCACAATTTAGCTATTACAAATTGTGCTGCTATAAACATGGGTGCACATATATTGTGGTGATATGATGCTTTCAGATCTTTTAGGAAAATACCCAGAAGAGGAATAGCTGGATTAAATGGGACCTGTACACCAAGTTTGGTAAGGAATTTCCAAAACGGTCTCCACAGTGGTTTCACCAGTCTGCATTCCCACCAGCAGTGCAGAAGAGTTCCTATTTCTCCACAGCCTTGCGAGCATTTGTTATTGGATGATTTCTTAATGCTGGGCAATCTTACTTGGGTGAGATAAAATCTCACTGTTGTTTTTATTTGCATTTCTCGAATGACTAAAGATGTAGAACATTTTCTCATATATTTATTTGCCATTTGTATTTCTTCATTTGAGAAGTGTGTATTCATCTCAGATGCCCATTTCTGGATTGGGTCTTTGAATTTGGATAGGTTCATGGTTTTTTATTCTTTGCATGTTCTAGAGAGAAGACCTTTGTCTGAGGGACAGCCAGCTAGAATT
Organism: Dinomys branickii; assembly: GCA_004027595.1. Classification (NCBI taxonomy): domain Eukaryota; kingdom Metazoa; phylum Chordata; class Mammalia; order Rodentia; family Dinomyidae; genus Dinomys; species Dinomys branickii. Next base: position 45,618 of record PVLD010002887.1, read on the forward strand.
TTTTCCCAATTTGTGGGTTTTCTTTTCAATTTGCTGGAGATTTCTTTAGATGTGCAAAACCTTTTCAGTAAGATGATGTCCCAGTTATTGATTCTTTGAAGTGTTTCTCTTGCAGTTTCATTTTTGTTCATGAACTCTCTGCTTACTCCTATGTCTTCAAGATTTTTACTTTCTCTTCCAATACATTTAGAGTTTCTGTTTTAATATTGAGATCTGTGATCCACTTTGACTTGAGTTTGGTGCACGATGATAGACTTGGGTCTATTTTCAGTCTTTGGCAAGAGGCAAGCCAATTTTTCCACCATTTATTAAACAGGCTATCTTTTTTTCCAGTGAGTTTGTTTGGCCCCTTTGTCAAATATTAGGTGGCTGATTGTGTTTGTGGTATGGCTGCATTTTCCAGTCTGTTCCATTGATCCTCAGGTTTGTTTTTTAGCCAATACTGGGTTGATTTTATTACAGTAGCTTTGTAGTATAATTTCATGTCAGGGATTGTGATTCCACCTGACTTGTCCTTGTTGCCCAGGATTGCTTTTGCTCTTCTGGGTCTCTTCTGGTTCCAGATGAATTTAAGGCATGTTTCCTCTAGATCTGTGATGTGTGCTAATGGTAGTTTAATGGGAATTGCATTAAATCAGTATAATAATTTTGGTAGTATGGCCATTTTCACAATGTTCTTCGTAGCCATGAGCAGGGGATGTTTTTCCATTTATTGAAATCTTCGATCTCTTTTTTCAGAGTACAGTAGTTTTCATTGAAAACATCTTTTACATCCTTTGTTAGATTGATTCTTACATATTTCAATTTCTTGGATGCTATTGTAGAAGGTATGGTTTCCTTAATCTCTCTCTCTCAGACCATTTGATGTTTGTGTATAGGAATGCTATTGATTTTTGTGTGTTGACTTTGTATCCGGCTACACTGCTGAATTTGTCTATCAATTGAAGGAGTCTTCTTGTGGAGTTTTTGGGGTCTTCCATGTAAAGAATCATGTCATCTACAAATAATGATAGCTTTATTTCTTCCTTTCCTTTCCTCATTCCTTTTATTTCTCTATATGGTCTAATTGCTCTGCCTAGTACTTCCAGACCTATGTTGAATAGGAGTGGTGACAGTGGACATCCTTGTCTTGTTCCTGAGTTTAAAGTGAAAGCTTTCAGTTTTTGCCCATTTAGTATGATGTTGGCTGTTGGTTTGTCATGGATGGCTTTGATCAGATTGAGGTAAAGGCCATCTATTCCTATTTCTTTACGGTTTTTAACATGAATGTGTGTTGCACTTTATCATAAGCTTTTTCTGCATCTATTGAGATGATCATGTGCTTTTTGTCTTTGACTCTATTGATATGATGTATTACATTAATTGACTTGTGAATATTGAACAATTCCTGGAATAAATCCAACCTGGTCATGGTGTATAACTTTACTTATGATGCACTGCATTCTATTTGCTAGTATTTTATTGAGAATCTTTGCATCTGTGTTCATTAGGGAGATTGGCCTATAGCTCTCTTTCTTAGTTGGGTCCTTCTCTGGTTTGGTATCTGTGTAATACTTGCCTCCAGAAATGAGTTACTGAGAATTGCTTTCTTTTCAATTTCATTGAAGATTTTGAGGAGTGTTGGCATTAAATCTTAGCTGAATGTTTTATAGAATTCTGCTGTGAATCCATCAGGGTCTGGGCTTTTCTTTGTCGGTAAGTTTTTAATGACATTTTCAATCTCATTAATTGATATTGGGTTGTTCAGGATTTTTGTATCTTCCTGATTCAATTTTGGTAGTTCGTGCATTTCTAGGAATCTGTCCATTTCTTCTGAGTTTCCTATACTATGGGAGTAAAGATTTTCAAAGTAGGTATTAATGATCTTTTGGATTTCTGTAGGATCTCGAGTGATTTCATCCTTTTCATTCCTTATTGCATGAACTTGAATTCTTTCCTTTCTTTTTTAAATAAATTCGGCTAGGGGTTTATCAATTTTATTTATTCTTTTGAAGAACCAACTCCTTGATTCATTTATTCTTTTATAGTGTTTTCTTCATCTCAAATGCTTTAATTTCTGCCCTGAGTTTTATAATCTCCTTCCTTCTTTGGGCTTTAGGTTTTACTTGTTCTTCTTTTTTTAGAAGTGTGAGGTGCAGCATTAGGCTATGTATTTGCTCTCTTTCTGTTTTCTTTATATGTGAATTCATTGCTATAAATTTCCCTCTGAGGTCTGCTTTCATTGCATCCCACAGATTCTGGTAGGTTGTATTTGCATTTTCATTTGTTTTTAGATATTTTTAAATTTCTTCTTTAATTTTTTGCATGACCCATTGGTTATTCAGGAGGTTGTTGTATAATTTCCAAGTGTTTATGGGGTTTGATAGTATCAATTCTTTTCCATTTAGGTAGGTATGCCCTATGGGCTAGAATGTAGTCTTATTTTAGAGAAAGACCCATGGGCAGCTGAGAAAAATGTATATTCTGATGTTGTGGGGTAGAACACTCTGTATACATCTACTATGTCAGTTTGTTGACACCTTTGGTTCAGGTCTGTTATTTCTTTGCAGAGTTCTGTCCAGCTGACCTGTCTCTTTGCATCAGAGGGATGTTTAGGTCCCCTATTACAATAGTGTTATTAATTATTTGGTTCTTCATGTCTGTTAAGATATGACTTATAAAGTTTGGTGCTCCAGTATTTGGTGCATAAATGTTTAGGTTTGTTATCTCTTCCTCTTGGAGCTTTCCCCTAACTACTATGTAGTGGCCTCCTTTATCTCTTTTGATTGTTTTCGGTTTGAAGTTTACATTGTCTGCAAACATAATAGCTACCCCTGCTTTTTTCTGTGGACCTGTTGCATGGAGAATTGTTTTCCATCCTTTAACTTTCAGTCTGTGGATTTCCTTTGGAGTAAAATGTGTTTCCTGTATACAGCATATTGTTGGATTTTGTTTCTTAATCCACTCTGCAAGTCTGTTTCTTTTGACTGGTGAATTGAGGCCATTTACATTAATGGTTATAACTGTTATATGTTGACTTATTCTTGTCATGCTATTTAGTTGTTGCTTTCCTATTTTTGCTCTCTGTTTACTTGCTTGTTCTGCTTAAACTTCCTTTCTATTGTTGTTCTTGAGATTGTGGTCTCTTTTTTCTTTGTCAAGAATTTCTTTTAGTGCTTTTTGTAATTGGTTTAGCACTCATGAAGTTCTTCAGTTGTTCTTTATTGTGGAAATATTTTATTTCTCCATTGAATTTGAAGGATAGTTTTGCAGGATGCATCAGTCTGGGTTGGAAGCTGTTTTGTTTCAGAATCTCTAATATCTCAGTCTAAGCTCTTCTTGATTTCATGGTTTCTGTTGCAAAGTCTGCTGTGATTCTGATGGGCTTTCCTTTATAGGTGATGTGTTTCTTTTCTCTAGCTACTTTTAATATTGTGTTCTTTTGCTGGATGTCTGGATTCTTGACTATTATATGTCTCGGTGTGGGTTTGTTTGGGTTATGGCTTGTTGGGGTTCTCTATGGTTCGTTTAACTGCACTTCAGTATCTCTTACCATGTTTGGGAAATTTTCTGCTATTATTTCAGCAAATATTCTTTTTATATCATTTGTGTTGCCTCCTGCTGTTTCATTGATTCCTATTATTCAGATATTATTTCTTTTTGCCTCATCCTGGAGCTGTTGGATTAATTTTTCCTGGATCCTTGATGACTTTAAGAGATCCTTCCCTTCTCAGTCGCTAGCTGCCATGCTGTCTTCAAGAGCTGAAATTCTTCAGCTTCATTGAAGAGGTTTTTCAAGCTTTCAATAGAGGTTTTCAATTCCTGTTAATCTCTTTGAGTCTGTTTCATGTGTTCTAATTCATTCCTAAATTGTTCATGAAATGTTTACATTTGTTTCCTATGTTCTTCTATTCTTTTATCTGTTTCTTCTCTATATGTGTGGAGCATTTCTTCCATTATTATTTTCACTTCATTTGTTGCCTGAGAGATTATTTCTGCTTTAATCTCTTCTATGGCCTGATGGAGTTGTTTCTTTACTTCAGATGCAATATTTTCAGAAATTGCAGGTATGTGGTTTCCTAGTTCTCCTATATCATTGTTTCCTGGACTTGTTCTGGGCGGGGTTGAGTTCTGTGGCTATGTTTTGCTCCTCTGTCTTGTCATTTTGGATGTCAGATGAAAAGTGTTGAGCTACACACTACCCAGACAACTCACAGATGACTCTAGCAACTCTAGTTTACCTGGATGTCAAACTTATCCACAGATGTTTGCTGACCATGAAGCACTGGGCCCAGGAACCCCAGAGGACTGCTGAAGTGCCAGGCTCAGAGCCTACCTGCAATGGTGGGGGAAAGTTGTCTTGCCGGGCAGAGCACCAGCGTGGGTCTTACCCATCAAAGGTCTGCTTTGAAGCCTGCTTTACTGTGACTGTGAAGCTGGGCTCCCACCCTGCGGGAAACTTCGGCAAAGTCTCGAACGTGCTGCCGCTCCGGTGGAGTTTATTCACCCGGCTAGAGTCTCATGGGAAAAGCTGCTCCCGTAGCTCCATCGAGCAGATCTAGCGCACTGTGGTAAAGTCCCGTAATGGTGCCCAGGGCCGGGCAGAGCTCAGTGTACCTCGGAAATGCTGCTCCCTTAGCTCCGCTGAGCTGGTCTGGCACTCTCTTTTTCTCCCTTTAAAATAAAAATATACAAGCTCATAGTAGACAGAATAGCAAGAGTGATGAGTATAATTTAGAAAAATTATTCGTAATTTTCCATTTATATTCTTCATATGGTTTTTGTTTGTTCATAATTTTTATTTATGTGTGGAAGTCACATTATCATCTATATCAGGTTTTACCAACACTTCTGCAAGGTTTGATGACTTAAGAGTGCTCAGCAGACTTAAAATATAGTCATATGAAAGAAAATGATGTCCTACAGTGAAGAGTTCAAAGCTACATCAGCAAAGGATTTTATACCTGGGACAAAATCCATGGAAACCACCATCTGTCAGATATCAAGAAGCCTCTACAAGCAGAGTTATAGGGGGTGAGTTAAACTTAATTCTCTTCATAATGAGACATGACAGCACATTCGAAATGTTGCCTACATCTTGTAATATGAGCATGTGCTTTGAAGGTAACAATATGCAACCTGCTAACCATTGTTACTCTCCTACAGTCTTGTTTTGAAATTTTATACTACTGTCTTTTTTCTTTAAAATAAAAAATATGTAATTTTTTTAAAAAGGAAATTGTCCAACCAAGGAAGTTCATAAATATTAATGTTTGAGGTTCTTATTGTGTTTGACAGTATAGGTATTTCACCTAACACAGACCCAAATCCTTTATGCTTAGAAGAAAGGCTAGCTTTTTGTATAAAAAATATGTTTTGAAGTTTATACACATTGAATAAAACTTACTTGGTTGGTACTGGGAACCCTCTAGGAATTTAAGTTTCCAGATTTAACAGCTAGGATTGAAATTGTAAGCAAGTCTTTCGAGGACTAGCCGTTAAACCTACTTTATTAGCTTTTTCTGTAGTTTTATATTTTATTGTTGATTGTTTTCTAATTTTAACAGTATTAACATCTCTCAGTTTCAGTAAATATCATGTTAATGCTCCACTGATTTTAATTTTATGAATGTACTGTGGGTTAGCTGATAAATCTGTGGGTGGATTTTCAAACTATGGTCCAGTGGAATGAATACTAAAATTATTTCTGGGACCATTTCCCAGAATTGAGACTGAAGATATATAGTATTTTAGTGTTGGATCACTTGTGTAGCTGGAGGCCCTTGGTTTGCTACTCAGCAGTGTGTGCACGAGCGCGCGCGCACACACACACACACACACACACACACAAACTTGTTAAGTAATATTGCATGGATTGCATGCTCTAAACAGTTCTGATGTTTGCTATTGGCTATCATACTGTCTTGTGGTCATACCTGATCAGCAACAGTGAAAGTTCAGGTAGTGGTATTTGTAATAATTTATTATTTTGATAAGATAAATGAGCACTGCTTACTGATTTATTCAGTATGTTTGACACTGTTAGGGTTGAATGTTTTCAAATATATTTGTTAGCCCATTGTTTTTGTTTTTTTGTAAATGTTTATTCATAAAACTTATTTATACGTAACAGTTATGAAATAAAATCTTGCTTGATGAGAAACATATTAAAACACCAGTTACCATTAATAGTAATGCAGTAATAAAAGTAGCCATAAAATTTTATAAGATTTTTGTCCAAATTACTTTGCATGTGTCTGGTTTGATTTGTTAATTGACTCAGAACTTGCCACTGTTGAAGAAAGTTGGTCAAGGTCCTACCTTCTTTATATAAGTACAAATTACAGACTCTTTCACAGAACCTGCCATGGTTTATAGAAGCCAGTTAAAAAAGCAGATGAGCTCATACAGTGGGGGACATTCATGGTCTTTTAAATGTTCAGTCCTATCTTCTAAGGTTTTAGTTATTTTTAATATTTAAGAATTAACATTTCTAAATGAGGGCTGTGTTAATTTAAAGATATTTGAAAAAAGGTAAAACCTGTCTAGTTACTGGTTATATGCCTGAAAATTATGTTACTTTTGAAATGTTAATATTTTCCTTATGACTTACCTTCTCATTTATTCTATAAGTGAGGTTTTAAAAATAATATTCAATACTTTTGGGGTTTTAATCTATTGAGGAAAGAAAATCCAAGTAGCAAAATTTCAAATATTCTTCTGCATACAAGAAATATTCAAGTAGATTCCTAATTCTCCATGGTGAATATCGCTCAGCTCTGCTATGAGAATGAAAAAGCAATCAAATGTTTTTATCAAGGTATGTTTTATCTGGGAATACAACTGGTGCAACTGGCAGATTTGGTTACCATGACTTTAGAAGGATTGATTAGGCAAGAGGAGATGTGGAACAGGCCTGGTAAAAAGCACAGGTGAACTTTATTGAGAACTTATTTGAAAAAGTGAAAATGTCCTTAGTTTCCTAGGGGAGAAGAGAAAACAAAGGATAGACACTGTGACAAAGGCTGTACGTAGATGTGGGTACAGTGAAAATCAATGCGCAACAGTTTGTCTTGTATTGTAATTGGAGGGTGGCGGCTCCCTGTCGTTGAAAGGTAATACAGTAGAAATAGGGAGTAGCGTTTCCTCATATACAGGGTCTGCGCTAGCCCAACCGTGATTGAAAGAAGAAAACAATATGCACATCATGTTAACAATTTAATACCAAAACTCCTTAGAACACTGTGAATTCCTTTTCAGTTAATTGTTCGCATATAATCAGAAAAAAGACGTGGTAAAGGATGACATTGATAAAGCCCTTGTAAATTGTTGAAGGTCTCAGTGAATATGTCTGTATTTGAGGGGAATTATTCTAAATTAATTCAAGACAGTTCACAGGCTGTGCTTTTTGACAGTCATGAAGGAATTCTACTGCATCTGCTTTTAGAAACATTTTCCTCCTGTATAAAAGTGCCTACCATTTTGCTTAGTTTGTGGTAAGTAATTTGCATGAATCCATAATGTTGCTGTCAGATCTGTTTTTCCTTGCAGTATTATAATGCTAATAAAGTGCTGAAAAACAGAATTTTAAAAATCTTTAGCCTCAACCTCACTACATTTGACATCTATATACTCTCTGTGATAAATATAGCATCAAACCTCCGTGGTAATGCTTTAATAATCTGAGCTCTGGACACTGGTGCTGTGCAGCACTTGCACAGAACTACAAGTAGGAATTAGGTGCTTTGCAGGGTGTCAGGCATTCTCCTTTGACTTAGAAGGGTGGTAACACACTGTGGATAATAGTTGAAATACTTGAAAATTTATAACCATCATTTACCAACCCTTTGTTCAGCATTTTGTACCTAAATTTCTTCAGTTAGGATGTTGTTCATAAAGTGAAACTAAGATATGGAAATATTGACAAAATCGTTTACATTATCAATTGACTAAAATAGTTTCTAATTCATTAAGAAGAACTCTCAGATAGTTTGTCATGAGGGCTGGGGTTCTAGCTCTGTGATGCAAGTGCCTGCCTGAAAAGTTCGAGGCCCTAAATTTGATTCCTGGCACCAAAAAAAAAAAAAAAAAAAAATTCTGAAAAGAATGAGTCTCCAAGGCTCTTTGGTTGCTCATCATTTACAGGATACACTAATGACCGTGAACAGAAGTTTGAATTACACATGCAAAGCAATAATAAATAATTATTTACAAAAGCAGGATGAATATAAAACAAATGAAAAAAAAGCGGAGTAAGAATTCAAATCAACAGTGTACAGATTTTAGCACAGCTATTTTTTAGTCATATATCTTAGCAGTTCAGGGCAAGTGGTTGTATTATGATTATACAGATCACAAAGCATCTGATCAGAAATCATTGTCTTTATTTTTCTTAACACGAAATTTCCCCTTCAGAAGCATACATTGTTTCTATATAAGGAAGTAGCTAACTTGTTGATGAATTGTATGAAACGCCAGGAACAACGTGAGGCAGTACAACTGGGAAGCGATTGTTAACATAGTAATGAAAGACACTCTCCTCCCGTTTGCATTGAAGCTGTTGGAGCCTAGCTTAGGGTCTCAGGTCAAAACGATGGCTTTCATGTCTGCTGAAAGCAGTCTGGTAAAGAAGATCATCCTCCTTTCTGAGACAAAGAGGTTGTCCCTTCCCCTTTCACAATATCTACTGTACCTTAAGAGAAGGAACAGATAGGATGAGGGAAGGGGTTAAAAGAAAGAAAGGAAGGAAGGAAAAAATATATATGTATGAATATACAAGGATAGTTGTATATAGCTGGGATAATTGTACTGCTGATGTCTATTGGCTTTTTGAAAGTAATCTGAACAACTAATCTGAAGACAACAACAGGCAATGTAACAACCATTGGTGAATTCCTACCATCTTGTTTAGTGAATCTCTATACTATTTCTAATTTTTTTATTTTTTTAATTCTCTTAAATGTTTTGATCAGTGTTGCATTCCTGCATCTGGTAATCTGAGCAACTTAACTGAAGAAAACAATATGTAATATAACAACCACTGTTAATTCCTTTCATTTTGTTTTGAAATCCTGTATCATTTGTATTGTTTTTGTGTTGTTTAGCTTTTGTCTATGATTTGTTATTTGGTTATTGCTTTTCCTATTTCCCTTAAAAGGAAAAAAGAGGCTCTCCCAGCGATCTCTGAGTTTCCTCCAGTGTCATTTTCCCTTTCTGGAAGAATAAGGCATATTTGAAACTGAAAAGCAATACAGTTTCATCCTGTAAAATCAGCTACTTACCAGAGAGTCCTTTATTCCTTCCTCTTCCTTTCATTTTCAGTTCAGACGGGCACTGTTCCTGCTAGGGTGGCTGATGAAGCTGTGGAGCACGCCCTCTTTAATCTCTTTAGTAATATGCCTCTCGTGCGTAGCTTCAGTGCAGGCCACTGAGATATCAGTGGTGGTTTTCTAAAATTTTTGACTTCTTTTTTCCCTTGAAACTTGACATCTTTCCTCTCACTACACAATTTTATAACTGACATTTTCACTTGAAAATATTTATAGTGTATCTGGCTTGTTGTAGACTAGAGAAATATTGTTGAGAATCTTTATGAACTTCTTCACATATTTATCTTTTACTGTTTTAATTGCTAACATTATTATTTATCTTACAGTTTTATATCTGTAATTATGTCCGGCAACTTCATAAATCATTCAATTTCTATCACTATCCCGAAGGGTAAACATTACTAACACTACTTTTAGGAATGAGAAAATTATGCATAAAATTGACTAAATAAAGTTCCAAAAAACAATTGGTAAATTATGGGAAAGTACTTAAGCCTGCATCTTTTGGGCTTAAAATCTTTTAATCTTTACTGCTCACAGAGGTGTACACCTGTAACCCCAGCTACTTACGAGGCTGAGGAGAAAGCATCATAAATTTGAACTCAAGGTGGATAACTTAGAGAGAATTGTTACAAAGTAACATAAAATGAAATTCAAAATAACAAACTAGGGTGGTGTATTTCTGCATTCAATTTGCAGTATACAAAATATCCTCAAACATTAAATATAAACTAATGCTTCTTCCAAACAGTTTCACCTATGTAAAGGAGACTTTGTTTCACATTTGTTTCTTTTAAACATCACTGTGATAATCCTTAAAGATCATTTGGTTTATGTGAAGGTATTAGTATTACTTCAAGTTATTTTTGATAACTTCTATATAGCTTAATCAAGCCACTCATTTTCTTGATGTATGAGTTGTGGCAAAAATTATACTGAAACATCATTCAATTAATACCTCTTTACCATAACACATTGTTTATTGAGCTAATATAGCACAGTGATGATAGCAAACTAATTAACAGAATGAACTGATTCCTTTTCAATAATTAAGAGAAAATAAAATTTTTCCTTGTAAAAACTTTGGCTCGATGTTCAACCAAATGAAATACTGAATGTTTACTAGTGTGTTGGAGCAGAGATACACTTATGTAGCCAATATAAATCAAAGATTTCATCTTGACATAATAGTCACAAAAATAAAATGAGTCTGTCTTGAAACGAGATTTCCCTGTGTTGCACGTGCTGGCCTTGAACTCTTGGGCTCAAGCAATCTTCCTGTCTCAACTTTCTGAACAGCTGGGACTACAGGTGCACACGAACACTCCTGGCTACAAGGTGACTCTTTAAGGCAATCAGTGTGCTCACTAAAGTTGCTTTAAAAACATTAAAATTTTTAAAACTTGATCAGCCAGAAGTCCTTCAATGGCAGGTGACAGTGACCAAATTCCAAATAGCTTCAGCCCGAGAAAACAACACTGAAAGAGAAATTTATTTGCTTCTCTATCGAGGAGGTCTAAAGTTCGTGCTTTCATTACTTCGAAATAAGCAGTAATGTCGTTTTAAGGGTACTGTCCCATATCATGTCTAGTTCTGCTTCTGACTGCGTTCTTGGCTTCACTGTTTGTTTTTTTTGTGGCAACAAACATATTTGCCAACTGCTCAGAGTAACTGCTCTATTTCTTGCTTCCCCCACCTCAATTTACAATAGCAGCTACACAGACAGGCTCATATGCCAACCATGACAACTGCATACGGTTTAAAAAAGGTATTTATGTAACTACTGTTGGACTTCGGGTACTCTTCTTCAACAAAAATTTATCAATATTCACAATCTGAGGAAAAATGAGTATTATTCTCTCCATTTTGCCCCTGAAGAAGGTGAGGCATAGAGAAGTTAATGTTCAATAAAAAGTGACAGAACCGTGGTTATAACACAGTTGTCTGATTCCAACCAAACTGTCATACTGATTGTCTATGTAGAATAAACCAGAGCTGCCATTAGGTCACCATTAGATGAATGGTGAGCCTGAGGGTGGATGGAGGGACGCTACAGGGGTTAGAGAAAAATGTGGAAGAAATTCTCACCATTGGTGTAGGGATGCTGTGTAGGAAAAAATATGAAATAAAAAGGTGATTCGGTGTTTGTATGCTGATAATTAAAATGTTTGTGATTTCAGATAAATGGAAAATTTAACTCATATATCATGCTCTTTCTTCCATTCAGTAACAAATTATACAATCTTTGATTTCTTCAAGACAAACGCTCTTCAAGAAAAGCATATTCACTAATGAAACGTGGCTCAACTTACGAAGTTGCACCTTGCACATCCTGATGAAGTCTTCCTGAGGCATTCTAAACGAGATGGTGTCTTCATTCCTTTCCTCACTGCTGGGTCCAAACACCAAGCATTTCTTTCGACCCACAGTTTGTAGTTGTTCCATGCCTGTTAATGCCTGCAGGACGGGACAGAGCAGCTGGGGCCTGATAGAAGCAAGTCGTTCACTGCACGGTGGACAGGAAGCAGAGAGGGCCAGGGAAGAGTGTGGGACACACACCATTCTGCGCCGCGCTGCCAGTGACCCGCTTCTTCCGGTCGGATCACACATCCTGCTGGTCTGCTCTAAAAACACCCGTGCACTCACCCGTGATGATTTTCACATCCTAAGGGTCAAGTAACCTCCCCAAAGCCCCGCCCACAGGCACGTGAAGCTCGGCTGGGATATCCGGATATAAACCGTAACAGATGACTCATTACTGTGATTCAGTTATTCACTCAAATTTATTTAAAAATTGGGCTTCCGTAGTTACACGCATGTGCATTTTGGAAGCGTCTGTACCTTGGTTCCTTTTTCTGAGTTCGCCTCTCCATGTACCAGCTCTGCCTGTCCCTGTCGCGTGCCAGGTCTCAGGGACGGTGGCAGTGATGCGGAACACATCCTGCCCCTCTGCAAATCGCTGCCCCAGACTAAATGTGTAGTCAGGATGGAGCTGGGGGCTGTTTCAGCCACTGCTCTTTGCAGCTAACTGAGATACCTTCTACCCCTTACACTTAAAGAAATCTGACTAGAAAAGTTGAAGGCGTCATATTATTTAATCATCGTATTCCAAACTACCAGTCATTCTTCCATAATTGCCACTGCTGCTTCTCTTAAACTCCTTCCGTGTTTTAAGAACTTTTAACAACTGAACCAAATGCAGTAGTTAGGAGACTAGGGACTTACAGATTGCTGAAGGACTTTTGCCGCCCTTCTCCGGGGCCTTAGTGTATGAAATCCTAAATTAATTCTGTTCCTTTGGATCAGTATATCCTACTTCAATTGCATTTTGACATTTCAGATATTTCTTTAGTTCTCGCTGACATTTCAAAAACAACTAGCCATTGATTTTTTTCATTAGTTATGTCCCCCAAGCCCGTGTGACATGCAGTGCCTGATCCAGAACACCCTCTATTAAAATATAACGGTTGACAAGTGGCAAGGGCAGATCTGGACCAACTGACCTTCTTTCATTCTCTTTCATTCTTCTGCCTCGATGCAGTAAACAAATCCTGCCACAACAGTGCCAAGGTTTTGTTACCGTGAGAACTACTGAGAGTGTGTGCTTTGAAACTACCACTACATTAAACTGCAAGACATACTCGGGTGACTACGTAGGACTTGCTCATGATGGCTGAACACAGGGAACGCCAGTCTGCCTCTGAGGGTTTCTTATGTGCTGTATTTGTTATCGCTGATGTGAAGATCAACTTTAGAAAAACAATCAAAACAATGAAAACAACAACTTGAGTCTAACCAAGCAGCAGACTTGGATCTTATAATCTTACGATTAAGATAGTAATTTCATACTTGTGGAGTATGTTAAAATTTTATTTTCTATGTCTGAGTTCACTGAGGTATATTATTTTTTGTCATATGAAGGGTATCTGGCTTCTTCATTTTTAAATGCATTTTAAAATTATAAGTTATAAAATTAAAACATATTTTTAAAATTATAAAGTGGTAAATAACATCTGTTTTTCCTTGAACAGATATTACTACTTAGGTCTTAGGGTGAGTCCTTTCAAACAGTGGTGGAACCGAGGAGGAAATGTTTCTTTTAAATTCTGCCAGGCAGTGTTTAAAATTTTCTAACTGATCTATTTCCTGATTGAGACAGTTTTTCTAATGAAGTAATGGAAAACTTCTATTTGGAAACGTGCTCAGCTTGCAGTGAGTTGGTACTCATGGTAGCCAGTTCCATTTGTTTGTACACCCAAGAAGACACAGATAAAAGAAGAGGTAAGCGGTGATATTTTTAAATGACAGTCAAGAAAGAGCCCGAAGTAAGGAGGAAGCCAGCGCGCAGTGGGTCTCAACTCACATGTGGACACGCAGCTCCCACCCTGTGGACATGCTCTGAACAGGATCTGTTTTATGGACATTTTTATCGAAGGCACATTCATTACACCTATGAATTTTTCTCAGCTTTAATTTCTTTAGTTGTAAAATATAAAATGGTTCTTGCTTCATAGGCTTGTTAGGATTAAGTAAGTTATTAGATGAGAAAGGATCTACAAGATCCTTAAGACTTTGTCAGAATCATATCAATATATGCATAGATATATTTTTTAATTTTACATTGTTCATTAAACAGTTAATTATTTTCAACTGTCTAAATGTTTTATATAGTAATTGTTTTAATTTCTAGCAAAAAGAAATTCAGCAAAAATGAAGTAGTTATACTGGCACACTAAAATAGCTATTTTTAAACTTTTTTGAATGTTTCATAATCTTTTAATAAGGGTCCATGTTTCATATAATCAGTTGAACTTACAATTTTATTTCTAAATTTTTATTTCCAAGTTCTATTCTTTGAGGATTTCACATAATTCTTACAAATATCTTGTTTCAATTTTTAATATATTGCAGCCAGAGATTTACTATAAAAGTCTTATGATGTATACGATTTATTGTTATGAAAATCAATAAACATTTAAATATGATGTAATTCAGACAGTATACTATAGCTAAATGCTGTAGAGTTGATATAACAATGTTTTACCTTACAACATTTATTGATATAATTGCAATAAGAGTGCTCTATTTTAACAAGCCAACATCTCGAGTGATAGCTGTGACATCAGCATTGCCGGATGTAAAAACCGTTAGCTGCAAAGTCATACAACTGAATTCTGGGGTGTGCAAACCAAAAGGGACACCCTGAGCAGCACTTTGAAATCGTTTCTTTTCTCTTCAGGGCTGTCATTTAATCACAGTAGTGCCCTGGGTCCTATTTGAGGTCTCAAAGTCTTTTGAGGGAACATGACTAACAAGACATATGTCCTTTCATACCGCTTTCATTTGTGAATGTCGTGGGATTGTCTTCACGGTGACCACAATGAGTTTATTCAAGGAAATTAGATGTGGCTAGAGGACAAAGAAGAGGAAAACACAGACTGGCAATGGAAATAAACTTTTGCTCAAGAGGAGCTTTTGGCAAATAGACTTATCACTTTTGTCAAACACTGTTAAGGTGCCTATATGGGACTTTTGTCTGTGGAGAGTCTGTTCATGCTCAAGGCTAATAATGAGGTGAGTTGCTTTGTAGGTGTACCTGCCACGCCTCCTAGCTGTGCCTCTCCCAGACCTACTTCACCTCTCACTAGAGGAATGGGTTTTCCTTTCTCTCCTAGATTGCACTAATCTACCCTGTGTTATTTTATCCAAATAAATGCCAAGCTGTTTACTCCTTAGAGTCTGGTTTGCAGCTCCAGAACAGAATGGAGAAACAGCTCCAGCTGAGAATCTCTTTAATGCACTCTGTGGTTCGCTTGCTGCTTTGCTTAGGGCCCTTCATGTGCATTTAATGTGGCTCACCATTTTGAAAGAGAAGGGAGCTTCTAAGTTCCAACTCCGCTTTAAGACTTGAGCAATTACCCTAGAGTAATTTGGAAAGACCAATGTTTACCAGCCAATATCCGTAAGATTCTGTGCTGAGCACTAGACCCCAACAGTGTTTGGGGTCTCAAACAGGTACATCAACTCAGCCTAAGAGTCTCTGTATGTCTAAATAAAGCGTGTTCTTTCATTTTCCTAATGTGTATCTAGCAACACTGATAATTTGGAGAGACAATTTAGGGAAGTTCTACAGACTTTTATTGGCAAAATAGCTCAGAATCCTTCATTGGACAGATTTGGTCTGTTTTTAATTTAAAGGTTCTAGGCCTCCGATCTAGCTCGGAAGTGAAAAGTTTGTGGTATGAGACTTTCTGTCACGATGAATGAAATTACAGCTTGTCTCCCAACCCCTGGTGATTACTCACTGACAAATTAAGCAGAACACTCAGCACTTACTTTAGTGCTAGTGACCAGCTAATCGCCTCTTGCCAAATATACATGTGAATGAAAATATTCTATTATTACAGACCCGTTCCCCATTGTGGTAGCTGTAACTACCCTACCTGGGGCAACATAGGCGGAGGTACAGCTGTATGTCCTCTGCCAGTCCAGAAACTTTCATTTCCATGGCAACATCTTTCACCTTTATCTCTTTGGGGAACAACTGAGACTTTTTGATAATGAAGTGACACCCCATCCTCTCTTTTAATATACTTTGCAAATTTGGGAGATAAATGATATGGATGTGTGGGTTGCACATGATACAGTTATGTGTTTCATTATTTTTATCTCTTTATACCTTGGATCCTTTCTTTATGTTGTAAGCAGGAATTGTTGAATCTCAAGCTCATTTGCCATAATTCAGTCTTTGTTTTTTTTTTTTTTTTTTGCGGTACTGGGAATCGAACTCAGGACCCTGCACTTGCTAGGCAAGCGCTTATTCCACAGAGCTATATCCCCAGCCCTCTTTTTATCTTTTTGAGACAGGGTATTACTATGCAGTTCAGCCTGGCCTTGAACTCACTTTCTAGCTCAGGCTGGCATCAAACTCATAGCAATCCTCCTGCCTCCTGAATACTGGGATTACAGACATGCACCACCACACACAGCTGTAATTGTCTTGACTATAGGTCCTAGTCCACCAAACAATAATTGCTAAAGTCCTCCTACAGTAACAGCTGAAACAAATACATTGAATTCAGGCACTTTCGAAAGATGATCATATTGACAAATTCAGCCATTTAATACAAAGAATTACTAAAGCAGAGATTATGACACTGAGTATAGTATCATCCAGAGTTTACAATACACTTGCAGATGAGCTTCCTAGAATTGTGTTGCTCCGACTGCTGCAAAAGGAACCACTGCCTCAGAGCAAAGGCAGCAAGCTTGGCGGTGCCTCTTGTCCCACAGAAGTACTGGGCTCGCTGCTGACACAGCCTCATCTTCAGTGCTCCGCTGCTGACCCATCATCTCTATGATTCTGAATTCTTCAGTCACCTTAGCGACTTTAGCCCCTTCTGGCCTTACTTTCTTCTCATTGTGCCATTATTTTATCAAGAGCTTAGAATCCTATGATATTCTTTCTCATTTTCCCAATTACTTCATTACTTATGCTTTATTTAGAAAAGAAAAAGAATTGTTTGTCATACCTTTTATTAGAAGTAAATACTTCTTATTTTATTTCAAATATACATTGAAGAACTTAGTCAAGATTTACTGGTTGAAATAATATCTCAACATGCATCTTCTTCTCAATGTCTTGAAGTTCTTCAAGTTTCATATGAAATGTCCTTCTTCTTCTTCTTCTTCTTTTTTAGTACCAGGAATTGAACTTAGGACCTTGTGCTTTACAGGAAGGTGCTTGTGCTGCTGAGCTACAACCCTGACCCTTAAATGCCATTCATGTACTATAAAAATTAGATATTGCTAATCATCATTCTAAATTAAATGACACTCTATACACAAACACATAGAGTAGTAACAGCATATTATTTTTACATGTATTTTCTTAGCGGACCAACATTTAATGAATAGATCATTATTTTCTAGAGTGGGAATAACATTTCCACTAATTTATATCAAAGATAAAATATAAATATAGTAAATGTACATCAGTGAACATACTCAGATGATAAGAAATTTTAGAATCAACTAAGCAATAATTTCTATGTTAGTACTATGAGTTGACAAGTTTTGTTTCTCAGTTTTATGGAAAATATACACTTATTAGAATATATATATTTGAACTCAGGGCCTTTGTACTGAGCTATAGCCCCATCTCACTTTTAGTTTTTACTTTGAAACAAGGACTTGCTAAGTCTCTGCATTGCCCAGGCTGGGTCAAACTTGCAATCCCCTATCTCTGTCTCCTAAGTGGTGTGACTATAGGTCCGTGCCATCATGCCCATTTTCTTTTATTTCATGTGCTGCATCCAGTCACTTCCCTAGTTATGGGCACAGTAGGGAGTCAGTTCTGTATGTAATTATTCTGTACTTATGGCCTTTGAAAATCATTCCTGAAGCTCTGTTCTCTGTTTCCTGGAGCACCTTGATGTTGAAGAGTTTGTGTGCCCTTCCCTGCTGAGCTCCTGTACCTTAGGTTTGTTTTAATGATTGGTTTTTGGAACCTGGAATGCAGCATCTCACATTGTAGCTGTATTTGGAACTAAATGGCATTTGAGCGGTTTATGCTTATTTGGTCAATACTAGTGTTTGTTTCTTCATTGAGTGTGAATTATATGCAGCAGGATGAGAACATCTTTATAAGTAAATCTTCTGGAACATAAAAGAGTGTATTGTGTTTACTCTTAATAAACTACTTTTGCTGGGTGTGGTGGCACATGTCTATAATCCCAGCACTCGGAAGCCTGAGGCAGGGGATTGCTGCCTGTGAGTTCAAGACCAGCCTGGGCTAAAAAGTGAGCTCAAGGCCAACCTGAACTGCATAGGAAGACCCTGTGTTATGGTTGATACACTGTGTCAACTTGGGAAGTGTAGAGGTTTGGCTAAGTAATTTAGCAGTTGTAAATCTTGGGGTAAAAAGGACATGCCCTTACGCTTCTGGGGTGTTTATTATGTTAATTTGGGAAGTTTAGAAGGCTAACTATGCAATTCAGAAGGGAGCTGGGTGCTTATTTGTATTCATCCTGAGCCTGTGGAGGAGGAAGGCATGGAGATTCTGTGAGTGCTACACACCCCCTGGGTGGGGTTAAGCTGTTCACAATGCAGGTGAAGGAAAGAGGCTGCTTTGCCGCCATTCCTCCCTTTTACTCTTGTGGTTTTTGTTGTGCTATGCCACCGTGAACTGTAGCCCTCTGTCATGTGCCACTCTGCCTCTGAGCCAGCCAAGTATGGACTGAAACCTCCAAAAACTGAACGTTAAATAAACCTTTCTTTTCTTCATTTTGGGTGTTGGGTATTTTGTCTCAGCAACAAAAGAAAAGTAACCAGTCTCAAAAAGATAAAAAAGTTTACTTTGTCATCAAAATGGGAGGAAGAAATGCTACATTAGGCTGGTTCAGAGAACGTGTAAATCTTTCGTAGGAAAGAAATGATCAGGTAGATCATGGAGTGAAATAGCACAACAGATTTTTGTGGAACGTTGGATATCAGCGGGGCTGCCAGAGCGGGAAGCAAAGGAACAAATGATGTCTTCTGATTTTCAGCAGTTTAGAACTCAAAAAAGTAGCAAATCATAAGGCTTGGGCAGAACTGAAATGATATGACTGGTGGGAAATTGGCTCACGGGAGGCATTGTGTGCTGCGAAGAGAAGGGTCCCTGCAGCGCACCTGCAGAAGGAAGAGCTGACCTAGGGGAGTGCCGCTTGCTCAGTGCATAGGGTTCCACCTGGGCTGTTGCTGGCCCACTCAGCTGGTGACAACTTAGAGCTACTGAAGAGAAGGTGGAATGTAATGGAGTCTGATCCAATTTTGCTGCTGATTAAATTATAGTTGAAGCAACTAGGGGCTTTTGCTCCTATGTGTTAAATAAAGAGCCTATGTAGGGACTAGCTATTCCCCAAGTCTAACTTGTTATCAAGTTTGATTTTCTGCCCTTATAAAATTTGATCAGCATAAAATGTACTTTCTTGTTTTTGAATTATCTTGCTTTTTTATTATGATGAAAATATGTGCAACATGAAAGTGCTTTAGCAGTGTTTAAGAATAAAATCTAATGGAATTAAATACATGTATACTATTCAGCAACCATCATCATTATTTATGTGCAGAGTTTCTCTGAGATCCCAGATATGAACTCTACCCCCACTAAGTCACAGTCCTCCTGCCCCCGCCCTGTACTATGCTAACCTCTGACGGTATCTTCCTGGGTGGAGGAATAGGCACATTCATAGACAAGATACTGTGTATGTTGAATTTTTACTTAACGTTTACAAGCTTACCACTTTCTGAACCACTTTGCTTCCATGTGTAAAATACAACTACCCATAAATGTATTATCTGGAAAGCAATATAGGGTCATTAAAGATCTCAGTGGTTTTATATAAGCTTTTGTTGTGCCTGTAAAGCTTACAACTTACTTACATGAACACTCTGGCACTTCACATTGTATGTGAAAAGAATAATTATTTTCCTGAGGTAAACCTAACAACAGACTAAATGTTTCCAGATATGCATCATTGTTAAGTTTAGGTATAATAATTAAAGAGAAAACTACACTGAAACAATCCCGTTAAAATTGAAGGTAATCTAATCAAGGTACAGAAAAACAATCAAGAAATAAAATAATAACAAATGCTGCAGAGGCTGAAGCTCTTCTACACTGTTGTCAGGAAGGTAAACTAATACACCAGTGTTCAAGTCAGTATGGAGATTCTTCAAAACACTAAAACTAGTAATTCCGTTTGACTCAGCTATTCCCTTTTGGTATCTTTCTGAACAAATTAAAGACATGTTACACATACAAGCATACCCATATTTATAGCAGCACAATTCATATAACTAAATGTTGCAAGTGGCACATATATCCATCAACAAAGAAAAGAATAAACAAAATGTGGTATTTATACATCACAGAGTACTGCTCTGCCTTAAAGAAAGATAAACTTGTAGAAAAACAGATGCACGTTGCAATCACGGTATTAAGCGATATGAATCAAACACACAAGTTTAAATATCACATTGTTTCTCTTGCATGAGTAACTTAAAAAGTAAGAGCAAAATGAAAGATAGTTTGTTCTCAAAGGGGAGGGGACCAGGAGATGGGCTGGAGAAATAAGGATGAACAAAGACCCGGGAACATGTTCCAATTTCACACGAGGAATGTAAACATTATGTACCACACACATCCAAATTAATTAATCCACAATAATATTGCGCTAGTATGACAATGAATGTTTGAAAAATCTAAGCTATGAAGGATGAGTGTTCATGGTGTTACCTTTGCAATTACCAGCCAGTGAATAGATGTGCTACACAAAAATTACGTTTTAGATTTTGTAGCTGTCATTAAAAAATATTGAACATGAGCCCAAAGCCTTTTTTGTATTAAGAAAATGAAAATGTCTAATTTGATGTGTAGATTCTTTTTAAGATTCATTGAAATAGGATATCAAATCCACTGATGTCAAATGCTATTATCTTCTGAGTATGCACTGAAAATAACCTGGAAAATTTTCATGTAAATAGTTTGTGCAAGATTATCTTAAAGTGTATTTTTCTTATTAACTCTATATGTTTGACACATTTGACTGACCACCATTTCAGACTATTTGTTCATATATACTTCAGAATGGCTGCTACACGTGGTATCAGTCCTGTGTGTGCACGTGTGAATGAGTGTGTGCACACATGTATGGAAGAGATGGCAAAATGGGAGCAATCTAAATGTTATACATTTTAATAATTCATAGCTTAAGTGAGGGAGGGCATAATTAAATATAAAACTTGTAATATTCTAAATAGTCCAGGAGATACAGGAGATAATTTATCACTGCAAATAAGAATAGCTTTCATTGAAATCATGTGGTACGAGCCTAACCCAAGAGCTAGATTTAGATATTTTGTATTTCTGTGCTCTCTTTTGGGGGAAAGGACATCTTCCTGCCACAGAATCTCTCACTTTCCTCTGCCAAGGAATTGCTTGGTCCTTATTTATGTATTACTGCATTCAGCAGATATATAATGGACATCTTCCTAGGTCCCGGGAATATAGTGGTAAACAGGGTACCAAAGACTGCCTGTCAGACTGCCTCCTAACAAAAGAGATAATGAAGGGGGAAGTAGCTAGTGCTCAGCACTTTCTGGTGCGTGGAAATACAGTGATATTGCAGTGCACGGGACTAGCTGTGCTTAGAGGCCGGGCTTCTTTACACAAGTGTCCTACAAGGCGGGAGTGGAGTCAGCCTGTGAAGGCATCCCGGCACCCGCACAGGCAGGTGTGCAGAGGCCGAGGCTGCGTGGAGCAGAAAGGAAGTGTGTACACTTGGACGAGAACAGTGCCCCTAGGGGAAGTGGCATAAGGTGAGCCTGTAGAGGCGAGAACCATGTGTGGTAAAAATTTCTTCACTATTTGGCTACTTAAAACTCTCTTTAACTGGCCACAATTTATTTATCTGACTGAACTTGCACAGTGCTCCCCTAGTTTGGTCACAGTTTCTGTAAATATCTCTGGCTTTTTAAGCTCTGTCCTTTTATAGTAGAATTTCATCCACTAACGATGTACTTACCACATTTTTACATTTTGAAGTACCATTTATTATTCAAAGTATGTGTCTTTATGTGAAGCATAATTAGTGTTATTTAAATGTAGAATCCAGTGTAAAATATTTGTAGAGCACTTAAGTTTAAAATGCATGGTGTAACAGACTAAAAAATGTAAAACATGTAAAACGATTTGGCTAAATCAAGGTACACATTAGATACACGGTGGCGTTACATTGCAATACTTTGTTTTCTATGAGTCTGGATTTTATCCGTATACATGACAATTAACTTTATAAAGTGTTATAAATGAATGAATCTGATGCTAGAAAAATAAAAAGGGGTGGAGGGAAGGGGAAAAAGAACTGAACTGTGTTGCGCACATGAACCAATTCCCTGTAGTGAATGCAGTCCTTATGAGCTGCAAACACATACCAATAAAAGTAAAAAAAATACATGGAGACACACACAAAAATGTATGGTATATAGTATTTTAGTATACTTTTGTAGGTCAACCAAAATAACAATTTTAAAGAAAGAATCTTTTCCTTAATAAAGATGAAATATGTTCTCTTGGTAAAGTGCTTCAAAACCACAGGTACAAAAGAAAACAAAGAAGGAAAACACTGTGTTATTACTACTTCCCCAGAGATATCGCATTCCATAATTCTTTTCATACGTACTTTATTTTCATTTACCTGTATATTTGTGTCTGTCCCCCTATATTTCTGTTAATTATCCACATCTAAATATAAACAATCTTAGTTTTAACATAAAATGTGCTGGACATTTCATATGTAATGTATTTTTCCTTTTATGTAGGTTTTTATTAATTTTGTAGATATAATATATTTTAATGACATCCTAGAAACCCATATTTGACAGTTTTCTGATAATCCCCTGACTAGCAATCCTTGAATGAAAACTCCTTTGCTAAGTTTTTGTTCAATCTACGGTAATGTTTTCAATGGGAATTCATAGAAGTGGATTGACTAGATCAAATGACAGACAAAACATCAGAGCTTTTGATGCCTATTTTTGAATTAGTTGGTTTCAATCAAATAACAGTTTTGTGACTATTTTACTGTTATCTAATATTTGACACATTGGCAATTTATGCCTTTCACCGGTTGGAAAAGAGTAAGGCCTATGACTTCCATCTAAATCTTTCATATAATATAATAGAGTGCCTTTTTTAAACAGTGGCCCTGTTAAGCCCACATTGCAATGGATTGAGAACAGGGTGATCTTGGGTTACCTATGTTATGCTGGCTTCCTCTCATATCTGACTCAGGAGACCTTGATATTATTGAACATAAACTCATAGATAATGATCAAGACTATATTCTGAAATGAGTGCAAGAAACCACTGACTTAATAGAAAATTAATCTAATCACCCAGTTTATGTTGTAAGCAATACTCAATATATAATTAATAATTATGATACTGTAAAAGTACCTTTAAAAAATTAATCATACTTAAAAATATGTCTCTAGAATAATTTGAATTTATTCATTGACAGTAATTACTGTTTAATTGTGGTTGATGCATTTTCAAAAGCAAATAAATACAGAATTGAGATGAATAAATGAAGAAGTATTTATAAAAACAATTTTTCAGTTCCCATTTAGCACTGGTTTTTCAGTGTAGCTGATATGTTCATACCGGTGCATCTTTAAACTTTAAGTTTTACACCCATTCAGTCATTTAAATAGCCTTGCCTAGTACTTGAGTCAGAACTCTTACTTAGAGAGGCTGAGGAAATACCTGTAATCCACTCGACAATGTGCCCTTAATGAATAATGTTAAACCACCAGTGCTTTTTGTTTTCAAATCTTCATAAAAATAAATAGCATCAGCAGAATTAAACTAGAAATTAATTATTAAGAAAAGAAGAGGCTTTGATTTCCTCCGCCTGCTGAGAAGGCCACTTTAGTTGGTAATGGTGCCACCACTCCTGCTCTCAAGTGGATGCCCACCCCAGGGGCCGGCCCAATACACACTAGTAACGCAATCACAACACTATTCTAATTAGCAAGCAATTTAGAATGTCTGAGAGATGACTTGCTGTCTGGGTCTCTTTCTGACGGGAAATGCTTTCCACAGAACTGAAAACAGCTTCAATAAAGAAACTATTTTTGTTGCCTTTTTGTTTCATGCAATTTTGTTTTTCCCTTAGAACTACAGTGAAGAAACAATAACAGAAAGAAAAAAAATTAACTTGCAATGTTGTCAGTTTTCTGATATATTTCAAACAAAAAGTTATAAAATCCTAAGAGTTGCCAAGTACTAATTATATCTGAAGAAATAAAGAAGTGCCAGAACTAAATAGCATGTGAGTTTTGGCAATTTTAGTGTAGGGTAACAGTCTAACTGTGTGGATTCAAATTCAACAGCCATCTAAGGTATGTAGTATATCAGTGAAGGTAAATTTGAATTGACACAATGTCAATAAAAAAGCTGCAAATTTAAGCATTTAATTTGGGGAACAGAGTTTCTAGGCAGCATGAAAATATTTTGAGTCATTTCTGTATGCTGTCATTTCTACACATATCTCAGCTTAATTCTTTTTATATTAATTGACAAAATATTATTTTCCCTGTATTAAGGTATCTGCAGGTTCAGTGAGTAATCTCATTTAGCATATTACAGTCATGAGAAAGAAAATACTCAAGTTATGAATTAAAGGATGAATTTGAATAGTCCTAGAAACGTTGCCATACTTGTATGATCAATATTGGATGGCAAAGTTACCATAGGTGAAAATACACAGCAAGCGTACTGCAGTATACTTCTAGAAAACAGAAAACATTCAAATATTTAAATTATTTATTTACTTGGTTAATCCGTTTTTATTTTCATTCAGGTATTTGGTGTTGGGCCCAAAACAAAAATAATCATTTTTCATTTTTTAAAGAAATTTATGACTTCAAAATTTCTCTTGGAAATGTCACTCATACTTAAGTCATATATATTTATAGTCATGAAATTATAGTTTTTTTCTTCATTTTCTCATCAAATGCATCACTAATTTTTTCTAACTTCTGTACTATTGTGTCACTTAATCAATTTTTGTATTCCCCTTGCCAGAACTACTGCCACATATGCTCTGAACTATTTCAGTAAATTCCTCAGATGTACACATACAGTATTGTTTTAGTTTGGCAATGTACCATTTATGCTAACTGCCTGGCTAATATTCCCTAAGTAAATTTGATCATAACACCTTCTTTTGCCACAAAAGCCAAGTCTCCATTCCTTACAAATGTAAGACCAATATTTTCTTATCTTTCATTAATCAACTTTCAACTAAGACTTCAAGGCTTGTCTCTTACTTCTTCCCGTAGTCTATTTTTATGACAAAGTGACTGTTCTTTATGAAATCACAAATGTTTCCCTTAATAATTGGAGTCTGGGGTAAATACTAAGATTAAAATAAACTATGAATAAAGTAGCTCAGTTTTCACCACATACAGAAGATAAATAATAGGGAACGAGGAGTTAGAACTTCGGCAAAGGGTGGGGGACCAAGCGGTGGGGAAATGGTGGGGAAGGAGAGTGGACCTAGTGGGACATGGGATGTGTGACGTGCATGTCCCACCTCCTCACAGGGAGTGCTCTCATTATGTGCTTCAAACATGTACCAATAAGGGGGAAACAGAAATGAAATAGTAAAGAGTTTCTCAGTAATTGTTTTTCTTTTTATAAATCTTTATTAACTAGCTAAAGAATAAATGCACAAAATGACCTGGTGGCCTGCGGCATCCTTCTCCCAACATCTGCACTGTGAACCACGAGGCTCCTAAATAGAGAATTTCCAAGGCGTCGCCCCTCAGTCTGCCTAGTTTAGCACACACAGGTAACTCCAGGGCTGTTGCAAGGTCTCTGGAGTAGACTTGGTGCTGAAAGATTAATACAGTCTAGAGGACTTGCTGGCAGATGCGTGGAACTTTAAAATGTGTATCTGGTACAGTAGTCAGAAGAGAGAAAAGTTGTATCCAAATTTTAAAAAATCATTAGTGAATTCACAAATTAATACATGTTTAGGAGAATATGTGGACCAGCTTTAGAGACCCCACAGCAAGATTGAAGGAAATTATAAAAACTATTTTTGCCATAGTCAGAATGGAGAGACTCTTTCTACAGCAGTGTAGAAATTCTGCAGTGTATGTTAAGTATCCAGTTTTATACTCTTATACATTTACACATTTATAGTCCCACAGGCTACATCTCCAGCTCTTTCAAAATTTTGAGGCAAGATCTCATAACTCACCCATGCTGGATGTGATATTGCTATCCTCTTGCCTCAACCTCCTAGAGTGCTGGGATTACAGTCTTGTTCTAGAATGCACAGCATGTGATGGTCTTTGATATCTTTTTCTGGTTTTGTGATTAGGGTAATGGTGGTCTAAAAGAATGTGTTAGAAAATATACCTTTTGCTTCTTTCTTTTGGAAATGATTTAGACACTTGATATAATTCCTTCCTAGAATGTCTGGTAGAATACCCACGAATTTATTGGGGGTGGTGTTTCCTGGTTTGGAAGGCCACTTATTCAGATAGTCTGTTTCTTCTTGTATGAATTTTGGCAGATTGATGGCTTTAAAGAATTTGTCCGTTTAATCTAGATTGTCATGTTTCTTGGCATAAAGTTGGCATGCTTTCCCCTTATTTAATGGTCATGGTATTTCTAATCATTTTTCTGTATCATTTTTATTGTTCTTTTCTCATTTTTATTCTCTTTGAAATAAACCAAAGAAATTCGTACAGTTATCGTAGCTACATTATGTGCACATATATATTTTTTCCTTTCTTCTTTCTTTCTTTTCCCCCTTCCCTCACTCCAGTTGTTCTTTGCTTTTCAGAAGTTTCTTTCTCTTTCACAATATCTGTTGTACCTTTTGCATTTTGTTTACTTTTTCAGGTTCTTACACTAGGAAGACAATAAAAGCTTTTTATTTGATTCGCATGTCATTTAATAGGGTATTGGAAATTGTTGAGCAAGTTAATTTTTTGAAACAATCAATAGAGTTTTACACTTTTATGGCTTCCTTATCATGGTTGGTATTTCTAAGTTTAAGCCTACTGTATTTAGTTTAGCAGAGATTTCCTTTAAGGTAAAAGAAAATAGTTTAAGAATTTCCTCCTGTATTATATATTCCAGTTTATCTCAATGTAACTTTGGACTATGAAT
Source organism: Dinomys branickii (assembly GCA_004027595.1). Classification (NCBI taxonomy): domain Eukaryota; kingdom Metazoa; phylum Chordata; class Mammalia; order Rodentia; family Dinomyidae; genus Dinomys; species Dinomys branickii. Next base: position 72,663 of record PVLD010002887.1, read on the forward strand.
ACATTCAGAATATTGGCCTATGATTGATTTGTGTACATAAAGAATAAGCAAATTTATTTTCCATTAAAAATTTATCACCATCCTTCATAGAATTAGGTTAAATGTTCCAGACAATGGTAATTAGGGTAAAACCAGGAAATTAGCTTCTTGATTATTCTCATAGTTCAAATAGCTCTCATCATTTTATCAGCTTTAGTTGGTTATTGCTTTCTTTAATAACTACATCTTACCCTAAATTTTAGTGATCAATTAATATTTGAAATTTTTTTTTAAAATGAGTTAATTCATTAGTCTTCATAAAGTTTTTCACAGAAAGTGCAAAGTTTTGCAGTATCTTAAATTTTAAATTTGGATTTCCATCTTTTGTCAAGAAATTTTCCTCCAATCTTTTCTCCATAAATCCGTGTTCTTCCTCAAGCATTTGTGAAGCACTGCTAGCAGTTACATACAGTGACTTTGTGTGTTGTTGCGACTTCACTTGCTTAATGAGCAAATGTAAGCACTAATTCAATGGTTTTATCCTGCCCTTTTGAATAATAACTTGTCTTTGGTCTTTGGTTTGCTTTTAGGCCTTTTAGAACCGCACCACTGATTCATATGTGAGCATTTATTGTCTGCTTACTATGTGCCAGATAGTACACTAGGGCTTCCCTCCACCGTGGCCATCTCTCCTCCCAGGGCGATGGTTCAGTGAGGAAGATGTTTAGATTATGCTGTAATGTATATTGGCCTTGATGATTAAACTGACACTAATGTGCTCCCCAGATGTATACCCTCATTTCACTGGCCTCTCCAGAAATATCCTCACTCTGTCCCAGTGCTCCTCGAGGCCATTCCATCTTAGGTCCTCTACTACATTCAAATCCACACTTAGACCAAACTTTTCCATTAGTTATTTCCTAATTTCCTCCAAAGAGAAGCAATTATCCATATTCTCTATTCCTTAGTTATAAATGACATCATATGTTACCACACTAATTATTGTGCTTACAGGGTTCTCGCACAGATCTTTCCCTTTAGGTCACTGGTTTGCATCACTAATTAGAAAGGTGAATCCCAAGGTGGCTTTAAAAAATGCCTACATCCTCCCCACCTGTCTGCTGGGAAATCTTTCAAAACTAGCGCAGGGAGGAAAGGGAGTAGGGAGAGCCCCTGGTTTATCACATTTGTGCATTTCTGGGCAGAAAGACTGCTTCTGTCACTGATTTCATGCTATCAAAAGAACACCACTAAACGCTTGAGAATATGAGCTGCTACTGACCACCAGGTGATGTGTTGTTCTTATTAACTTCTTCACAACATGGATTAGGGAAGATATTTTCAGGAGCAAATCATTATATAGCAATGTATGCAGATTAAGTTATATTAATTCAGAGAGTGTGGAGTGGGGCCCAGCAATCATGTACCAATCAGCCTTGCAAATGACTCGGACATACAATAAAGCTTGAAAGTCACTGAATCTACAAACTACTTGGCAGATCATAGAATTCTGATGTGTGTCTGTTCAATTTATTTGCCTTAACTATTCTATCTTTATAAACATTTTCTCCTTAACACCTACTTTGCCCTATCTTATCTGATGATTGAGACATCAATAAAACAATATGTAATTACATAAGAAGACATAAATTAAAGTGAGATGAAAAGTTAGGTAAGTGGTCTATTCTGGGGTAAAAACGAGTCAAGGAAAAATGGAAAATTTGCATGGTTCACATTCAAATTTTATCTCGCAAAATTCTGTGTTGTGTCAGTTTAAGTAGCCTGGCCAAGGGCCAATTAGTACTGTGGAAGGAAATCCTTTTAATTCAGAATCACACCAAAATAAGTTAAATTTAAAAAACAAAGAATATGTCACTATTTCCCTGGATGGCTCTACAACCTCAAACCTAGCTTTGAAGTAATCTGGGCAAGATGTTGTTATTCTATCTGGTTTAATCTTTCTTTTGACAACTTACTAGCATAAGCATTAACAAACAGGTGTTAAAAGAAAGACAACCAGAAAGATGTGTTTCCACAGTTGCTGAGAAAAGGAATATCAGTCAGTATTCTCTGTACCTTCATTAGTAAATCATTATTTTGCAACTACATGCTAGCAAGGCAGATGACAAAGTTTAAGCACCATTCTAGCCAGAGAGCTTTTCAACAAATTTGAGCTGCCTAACCCTTTGGCAAATTGGTCTTTTAAGTTTTATATGCAGTAATAGCAAACTGACCTTTGTGTATATGCTCTGCAACTGATGACCAAATTTGTTATTCTTATTATTTCCGTTTTCTCCACAGCAAGGAATTTCTGCTCCTGTGAATTCATTGAGTGTGGGTTAAGAATCTTCTGTTCTCACTGCCAGTGCAGCTCTGTGTTTCTGAATCAAATCCAGGCCCAAACACACAAAAACATGCAAAACCTTCAGTATCAACTGCTAAGGCCCCTCGACAGCACCAAAATGTTCCCTTTCTTGTTATCTTAAGGATATTTAGACTCCCTGTTGATGAAATTGACACTTTTATCTTGCCAATAAAGCTTATTGATATTTAATCCTGCCTACATAAGGAATATCTGGAGAAGTGACTCCATCAGACAAAAACCAGTGTCTAAGCTGCAGATGAAATGAATAAATTATAATATCTGAAACTCATTACAGAACATCTGTATATGTCAAAGCCCTTAACGTCAGATTATTGTTTGAAGCTATGGTGAAAAACCACTGCTATTCCTCACCTTTTAAGGACATATGAATGGAATAATAATTTCTCAACTAGACATGGTGGCCCATGCTTGTCATCTCCGAGTTCTGGGAAGCTAAAATAGGAGAATTCAAAGTTTGATCCCAGGCTGGGCAAGACCCTCTTTCAAATGAAAAAAAGAAAGGGCTGGGGATGGAATTCAGTGTGAAAGTGCTGGGTTTCATCCCTTGCACCACCAAACAACTCGGTCCACACAAAACCAAACCAAAAACCAGGTGTCTCCTGGGAGTGGGAAGGAGCCTACCCCCATCACTGGTTTTCCAGTGTGATTTAGCTTCAGGGGGAGTTTTTACCAGAAAACTAGTCCTGGTCCCTGATTTACAAGGAGCCTAGAAACAATTAATTTACCACAATCACTAACTCCACTTAATGTTTGTGCATGGCATTTCTGATTCATGCATCAGACCCAAACTCCAGAAAGAACGCCTGGACGGCAACAGGCAAGGAAAGGGGAGGGTGCGTCTGTTTTCCACTTTCCCTGGTGGGGTCCTGACGCAGTACTCCCCAGGGTACATCTTACTAACGAACTTACGGCAGTTACTAAGCTCAGATCATGCCTCTTCTAGCTTCGCTTTTCTCAGTCTCAGCCCCCTGTTGAGATAAAGACAATAAAGGCATCCAGCTTATGGAAAATGCTTAAGGGTTCAGTGTGGCGATAATGAAAATTAGAAAATATATGACAAGTAAGTGATAGACACACGAATGATAACAATCTCCTCCACCATTATTCATATCTAGTTTCTCCTATCTGATTTTTGCATAAATCCTTCTTCATGTTCCAGTACCCTCACACACTGCCCAAGGAAACCAGCACATGGGAGCTGTCACACAGCTGATGGTCAGGAAGGACAGAAGCCAGGTCAGTGAGGAGGTAAGGGAACTCCTTTGGAGGCCATCCAGAAATGATGATTTTAGCACTGGGATTCCACTTTAATATATTTAGCATGTTATTCTTTGATAATGTGGTTTATTTATTATAATATATCCTCCATATTCTAATATGTCTCAGGGAAGATAATTTTGCTTGTCTTATTCTTTACTGTACCCATTGCGCCTGGCACTTAACAGGAGGTCAAAAAAAAGATTGATAAATAGACATTTGAAAGTATGTCATAAGTCCTTTCGATAGGTAGGGAATAGTATCATATTAGTGTTTTTGTTTGTTTGTTTTCCTCCTCCACAGGAATTTCTTGCAGCCAGGAATGCTTAAAAGAGTATTACTTCTGTGGTGAGGGGGTTTTGTTTGCTATTTTATCCTGTGTGCATATTTGAGGTATGAATTTTCCTAAGTGACTCTGATAAACCCATCTATAAAAATGATATCGCAAAATGCCCTGTGAAAGCATGCTGTTGGAACTGACAGCTTTCTCGGACCATTGTTGGAAACATGATCTCAGTTCATGACTATTTGCTTCCCCCCCCACACACACCAGTTATGTGAAAACCTTTTCTCTGTGGTTGTTCGCTTTATTCCGTGGTGAAATGTCCTTTCGTTCTCCTCCGCTGCCCGCCTCCTCTCTAGGTAAACATTACTAGCTATGTAATTCTGTGCTGGATGATTATTGACTTTATTCTTCTTGTGTAGGTCGTTGCTTTTTAAGAACAAAAGTTTGAATCAAAACAACTTAGTCAGTGATTATATGCAGACAGCCTGGCTTTTCTTTCTGACCTGCTGTCTCTTACACTGAACTATTCTTTATGACTTTTAGCTCATAGGAACTGAACATAAAAGTAATTTCTAGGCTTGTAGGGGAGCTTTATTTCTTCAAGAACCACCTTAATTCTCTTTGCAGGCCAGAATTTCTAGGATTAAAATGTAACCAAGTGACTTTATTAAGTATTCTTAGTGCCAGGTCTTTCTTCAGATGAGAGTAAGAAATAAGACATTTGCTGAAAATTACATTGTTTGGGGAAAGACTTTTAACTAATCATGTTCATGAAATTGTTATTTTAGCTAAATTTTATGAATGATCAATATTCACAAAATGACATTATCCTTTGGATATGTGAATAATATCAAATTTTAAGGTCTTTCTAACCACTGTTATTTTACAAGTCAGCGAGGTGATTGCATATAGACTATAGGAACCTATTGGGGCTGTAAGGTGACTTCTAAAAGGTGTCACTATATAACTTTTTGCATATAAAACATATTTCAAAGTAAAATGTCATTGAATTTGAACATACTGATGTAGTGTCATCATCTATTACATTTGTCACAAGTTTCTGTCTTTACCTGTGTCCCCTTGGCACAAGGGGTTGGCTGCCGAAGGAGAGTAAGCTTTTCTCTTTATAGAGGAATGTTCTAAGAAAACCGATGGAGACATTGCTAGGTGGTATTTTCTCAACCATCACTAAAAATATAAAGCAATGAATTAGTTTCATATAATTTATACAACATTAAAAAGTAGAAATAAAACAAGTTGAAAGCAGACCCTTGTTTCTTGAGAAATCAGGACATTTAAAGAGCTTCTCGAACCTCTGGCATAACTTTGGATTACTTTCAGTTCTCTACAAAGGAGTAAATTTCATAAATATCTATGATACTTCTCTCATCTTTCTGCCATTTAAATTTGCATAAAACCTTCTGTTTTCTATACATGGAATTGTATTTCTAATAGGACATATGGCTTCTGAGGAAGGGGCTAGGTTATAAATGTTTTTGAGATAGAAGAAATTAATATTGGCTATTGGAAATATGTCATCTTTGCAGGCGGATGATAAAATATCCTCCTGCTCAACTATAAAAAGTTCTCAGGATGGTATTGCATCTTATATTGATTATGTGTTCTTGAAATTGCCACCGTTATCAAGGTTGGACCTCAGTAGGTACATTTTTACTAATGATTTCTAGCAGACTCAGAGTCAGGCATATTAATCCAGATAGGAATTTCCACTTCTGAGGAATTTGTAACTCCTTGAACTGAATGATGCTTTGCAAAGAGGTGATTGTGGCGATGTAGTTCTTGGAACTTAGAAAAGCTTCTAGCAATAGGTTAGATACAGGCCATTGTGACTGATAATAGGCTGGGATGTGGAGTCTATAATTTGATCCAGTATCTTTTCCTTAGATTTCCTGAGCATTCAAATATTATTTTTTGTTACTTGGAAATAAAAAAAAATCTATCAGTAGAGATGAGTACTAGAAAGTTATAATACAAACTGGGCAGGTGGTAACCAAGCACCTTTACAGTTTTTGGAGTCCTATGTTATACAAAGACTTGTTCTGTCTTAACACTGACTATTTAAAGAATGTAATTTTAGGTTCATTCCCATTTTAAGAAACTATGAGGCTGGGTTATAATTTCTCCAGCATCTTGTGACGAGTATGTCACACTTGCGTTTATGCAAGGTATTTTAATTTCAAATCTCAAATTTACTTATGTCACTACATTATGAAACTGTAGTTATTAGTTATAGCAGTTATGCAGCATTACCTAAGTGTCTTAGTTACTTTGCTTTTGTTGCCGAGACAAAATATCTGATACCTAGAATTAAGGAAGGAAAAGTTTATTTAGTTCACAGTCTGTGGAGGTTTCAATCCATACTTGTCTGGCTCCAAGGCAGGGGGCACATGGCAGAGGGCAGCTGTTCATGGTGGCAGGAGATAGTCAAAGCTGCAGAAGCATTGTGTGCAAACTGTCTGCCCCAGGAAAGGTGTGGCACTCATATCCATGAACGAGTCATAACTCTGGAATCCCATCCCACGACTGCATGAGGTTTTGGGGGATGCCCAGAAATGAATCATAACAGTAGGTAGCAATACTTTAATCAGATATAAAATTAAATTATTAAAAAGTAACAGGACTTTACCTTAATAGGAAGCTTTAATAAAACAAAAACAGTTTAAAATGGACATCGACTTAAGATTTTATGTGAGAAACCTTGAACATTTTTGTCTGGTTTTCACACTGCCTTGTTGAAGGTCTTGCCCTTTGGATCACCCAGAGGTGAGCAACCTCGTGTCCCACACTTGGTTCTTTACTTTATGACTTGTAGGATTAGAGATCATTGTCTTACTTAAGGCAGACACATCAGTTTATCTCTACCAAGACTTTTCTTTAAAGCATTGTTGCAACTTCTGGGCATGTGGCCTGTAAGGTCAAGTAGTCTCAGGAGCTGAGATGGCAATTTTGGGGTGCTCAACAGATAGTGTGAAAATGGCTGAATCTGCTATTTCCTTGGGAAAAAATAAAGAAGGTAAACAGAGAAAAGCAGAAAGAACAGACAATTCAGCCCCGAGAAAAAGAGACAAAGAGAAAGAAAAGTTTTGGTGTGGTAATCAGTGAGGTTGTCTATCCCCAGATCTTCTACTGTGCAAAGCTCAGTTTTATTTCCTGTTCTATGGGAAAATCTTATTTTATCTTGCAAATCTCCCTCTCAATGCAGTGGATTTGTGTAAGACAACAGTGTCTGCTTAAGAAAAAATTAATACTTTTAAAGAGATTTTTCAGGCAAATATTCATTTCAATATTATAAGCAAGTGGCTATTAGATACCATAGATATTTATCCATAATGAATAAAATACATGTATCTGCATATTTTAGCAATATTTCAGGCCACGGATATAGGTCAGTGGCACAGTGCCTGCCTGGCAAGCTCAAATTCCTGAGTTCGATTCCCGGTACCAACAACAAATCACTGATACCATGATAGGCACTTCCTAGATTTCAGTCCATTCATGAGGGCAGTGCCTTCCAAGCCCTAACACCTCTCAAAAGTCCCACCTCTCAACATTGTTACAATGGCAACTGAATTTCAGAGTTTTGGGGGCCTGTTCAAACCATAGCGAAAATGTCGATGCTTTAAGTGGTACAATTTTGAACTCCAGGTAACTGAGTTTAACTCGTGTTATTGTTTGGCGTTTTCCTCCTGGGACCAAGCCCCTAACAACCACGCCCTAGAGGAGGAGAGTATATTTTAGCTCAGGTCTCCAAGGGTTTATTTTACGGTCAGCTCACTCAGAGGCCGGAACCTCATGGTGGAAGGGTGCGGTAGAGCACAGCTTCTCACTTTAAGGCGGCAGGAAGCAAAGCAGAGCACAGAGGAGAAGCCCAGAAGGAAGGTCATCCGAAGGCGCTTAACCGTTCGCCTCCTGCACCTGAGCCCGCGTTCTCACCACACCGGCAGCCGTGAACAGCATTAGATGAATCTATCGGTGAGCATTACAGGCCCGTGAGCCAAGCGCCTCTCCACACAATGCCTAAGGCAATGCAGTTGAGAGTGAGGATTAACCAGAACAACTAATTTTTGTTTGTATTTATTGTGATAATATATAACATGACATTGACTATTTTATCTGCGTAATTATTTCTATGACATAATATGACAATAAAATATAAAAATGAAACATGAATAGAATAAAGATACATAAGTGCTATGCATATAGCTAAATACCTCAGAGGGCCTTTGCACTTAGAAATGCTCATCACTGGAGCAGCCATAACAGTTAAGGGCGGCACTGTGAGTGTGCAGGGGTAGCAGGCAGCTAGGCACTGCAGTAAGAAGCAAAGGGTAACGATTATGACAGGAGGTGAAAACGGGAAACAAAACAATGAGAAGATGGAACCCTGCACACACACACACACACACATGCACACACACACACACACACACACACACACACACTCTTCTCTTTTTTATTCTCCATATCAACTTTATAAACACTGGGACACCAGAATACTGATAGCTGCAGAAAAGCACATCACAAAATAGAATTTTAAGTTGTCATATGATAACTGAGCGCATTTTTTCTCCGTCTGTTTCTTAGACGCATTTCATTAGAAGTCGTTCCCACCTTGTCATACAGTCACTGATTCTCTGTCACTCTTCTATGACACTTCTTGACAGGAGTCTGACAAGGGCCAGAGGGTCAGCTAAGCCTTTTGGTGCTCCTTTGCACTAATGCTTTATTAACTAGGTAAGGCTAAATATATTCTTTTCGTTATCCATTGCCAACCCCAAAGTGGCTCTGCGGAATGGAACATTTCATCTCAATTTTTCAATGAGCAAGTGTCTTCTCCTTCACTGTCCATAAGAACAAGCATGCTTACGAGTCCTCTTGAACATAATTGTATGGATTAACTAAAATGGGCTACATACATCTTTTTCTGATAAAAATAAGGGTTCTCTTCAGAGATCTCTTCATATTATTTAAATATGTTCTTCATTTTTTCTTTTTTTTCCCAAAAGCTGTTATTGTTAATTATACTGAGAAATCACTAACATATCTCTCTGTTAAGGCCACGTTATCTGAACAGCTTTAGAAGCAATTGGCCTCTGAAGGACACTCAGCATCTCCGTGGCAGCATTTCTGTGTGCGCCTGTTTCACAGTGTTTCTCTTACCCCAGGGCCAACACAGTGTGTTTCCCTCAGTCAGTCCTAAGAAGGCACCTTGTCTCAGTGTCACAGTCACAAGCCTTTCCTCTCACTGAAAGAAAGACCACTTGCCATCAAAATATTTATAAAAAGAGATTTTTAAAATATGGGATTCATGCAACCTGGATTCTATAAAAAGGCCTCCAAAGTACCTACAAGATTTTGATAGTGTAAGGAAAAGGAAAATTTGAGTATAAATTTCTAGGGAGCTTTTTAAAATTGAACTTTTTGTGTATCTGCAATCTTATCCAAATTAAACACTGTAAAGGGATGCACACATTTTGAATTTACATATTTAATAGGTGGCATATGGTAATATGGAGGTATAAATTTTTCAGTAGAATAAAACTCTCTTAATTTCATAGCAAATTTAGATTTTCATGCTTTTATTCTTGCCACCATACTTTAATTAGCTGAAAAATTTGAGCAATGTTCAGTCCTTACCCTCTACTGTAGTGGCTGGGAGTTCACACAAGCGTGCACACACAGCTATACTCACGGTCACATAAATATCGTGTCCAGATTTGGCTTGACTTTACTGGTATGCTGTGCAGTACAGACACACACACTTCACTGATTCTTCTATATAATCTTTTAGTACCTTAACATTTCATGCGGGAACAGTCTTTTTTATTCAAAATTAGTAGGTTTTATTCCTTATGTATGTTTTTTTTTCCTAAGATAAACTTTTTGTTTACTTTTGGTTTGATTTTGTTTTTAAAGATTTAATGCCAGTCTTAGGGTGTAGGTCAGCACTAGAGCAATTCTCCAGCGTGTGCAAAGCTTTGGCATCAACTCCCGGTATCAGGAAGGAAACAACAAAATTTAAGGTCATGAAATATATTCATAGAAAAATAGTTATATTTAGTACATTTTTGTACTAAATTGCATCAACAGATTTATGACCCAACAGTTTAAATAAATGCCAATGTATGAAAGATGGAATTAATGTAAAATATTTAATACTGCTGACTGTGGGGTTAAATTTCCCTGGGAAAGCAGCTCCATTTTATTTTGGGGAAGCCTTGCAACTACAGATATGCTGAATGGCCTCTTGAGAACAAATATATTGAGAGATTAAAAAAAAAAAAGAACATTCTTTGGTTAGTAAAAACTATCAACTAAACAGACTAAAATTGTCCCTAAATGTCATAGCTTTATATAATTATCCACAAAAGTGCATTTCAATTCCTACTATTTTGCCTGCAAAGTCTCAGTGTAAATTGTTCTTTGTGATCTAGTCGTGTCTTTATTCTCTGCCTGACATATGAGAGTCTAAAGAGAACATCACGGAAAGTTCGCTTTTACATCTGTGGTCTGTTGGTGAAAGGGGTCAATAAAGAATTGCTCTAATACTTAACTTATGACATGTTAAAAAAAAAAACAGACAGAAACAGGAGCATGACATGACCTGCACAAGAAAATGGGATAAGGAAATAAAGAAAAAATTAACACCAATGAACTTATTTGAGGATATGTAAATATCTCTGTCATTTCCAAATGAAAACTTATTTTCCATTACATATGGTAGAATGTGGGCATGGGATTGTGTGTGTGTGTGTGTGTGTGTGTGTGTGTGTGTGTTTCAGGAGCATGAATGACATTTTATGTTTATTTAAATTTAGATATTTCCTCTTAGGAAGAAATTAATCCATCTTCTCTAATCATATATTTTTACTTTTAAAGATATTTAAAATTATTCACATTAGAGAGGAATGATAAAATGAATTTTTTTACCAAGTAAATGGATATGAGGGAAAACATTTATAAAATTACACTGTTTCAGTTTACTCAACTACTAATCCACTTTTACTGAAGTTTGAATATTAATAACACAACTTTGGCTCTTTTTACATTTTGAATTTCACTGGTTTTTCTCAGTCTATTATTATAATTTCTCATAGTGGTCTATGATTTTGTAAAGAAAGTTCCTGTGTTTCTTCATCCTATGTCACATCTCCCCATGAGAATTTTCTAGAATTGATGATAGAAGTACAAAAGCGATATGAAAAACCCTGGTTGGTAACATGTGTGCGCTTTCATTTTAATAGCCACTTGTACCATAGTTGACAAACCATTGTAACCCATTCATTATTCATAATCTAGAGTGCTAAAATGAAGGCTTTTTTACCCTCTTTGAAAATCTATAAACACAGATACCTTTGGTCTCCTGTGGGGACGAGCTGTCTTGCATCTTCTCTGTCTTACAAGCCAGTAAGAACACACCTCTTCAGCAGTAGTTACTGTGCCACTTCAGTATCATTTCTTTTCTGCTCTGGGGACCCTGGTTCTCATGCTCTAGGTCTGTACATAGTTCTGTTCTGAGCTGTTTTTCTGTTAAAGCCTTCTTTCACATGCACTACAGGTACATTTTATTTCTTCTGGAGCTAATTTTTGTCTTACTGCTGCATAAAGTCATATCCCTGCATTTGGACTAACTTTTAACTTTTCAACTTGCTCCTCCACTAAACATTAATTGTTAATAATCTATTGTATGCTAAGAGGCATGATAATAGGTACAAAGAATTAAAATATAGCTATGAAGACATTCCGCCTTACCCCACACAGTTTTCAGTCTAGCAAAGCTAGTAGTGTTCTGAGGAGATCCTCATTTTCATCAGGAGACATTTTTGTCTATTCAGGAGGCAATTGCACTTTTCTGGAGAAACTGTTTAATATTATTTTCTCTCCCAGACAGCAGATCACATTTTTGGTGTTTTCTGTCACTTGCTACTACAGAAACACTTTGCATTCTTTGAACTCCAATCTAACAAGAACTTTAGTACTGTGTTACTGTGGCAGAGTTGTAAAGGTATTTTTTTTTTTTTTATCTAAAGTATTAATTCTGAGTGTCTTCCTTATTCAGCACTCAAGTTGCATTCCTATACAAATCTGTGATACAGGCACTTCTGTGGGAAAATCCATTATGAGATAATAATGTGGTTAAGCCGATGCCCTTGTGCTCATTCTCACTCCTTACCATTACTGAGTGCTGTAGACTGAGGATTTGTAACCTAATAAACTTGGCTTAGATCCACCCTCTCCCCCTTCGTGCCTCCCATCTTCTCAAGTGCGGCACTCAGCAGGAAACTGGCATCACCTTTTATCCCTCAAAGGCATCGTCCACATGTCCACCAGAAAATCTATTGAAAATACATTTTAAACCCATCCTCCCATGCATAACATTTTCAGTAGGCCTGGGGAATGCTTTCAGGATTAAGTTGACACTGTTGAACAAAACCTGAGTCCCTGCATTATGATCTCGGCACAATCTTGTTTCTTTTGGTCAATGACTGCCAACCAAAAACCTAAGGAATATACCTGCAAGTTTCTTGGTTCTCTGGCAAAGAAAATGCTATGCTGTAGGGGACAATGAGATATCTCAGTAAGAACGTGGAAAGAGAAGGTTTTCTCTAGATTAGTTCCTTGCAAGAAGTGGGGTACATACAAGATTTATAGATGGATGACTTTAAATCCAGCATCTAGTAGAACTATATGGGTGTTAGGGAGCAATAGTCACTAAGGTTATCTAGGAATGTTAGATGTTTGATTCTTTTTAAAAATTTTTTAAAAATTTATTTTAAAAATAAAAGAAGAAAACATTAACAAACAGGCATCCATTTACAAAACAGCATAAAACCATACAAACAATACAGAGTTACAGACAAAGTGGTAGGAAATTAACAATGGTGGTTGTATTACATATTGATATCTTCAAAGTGGTTTCTCAGGAAAACAAATAGAGACGTGCAATAATGATGAGACCAGTAATCATTAACTGTTCCTTTCAGTAAAGCAATAGAAGACAGTAGTACGACTGTCAGCTCTCCTGTATATGTATACATACGTGATTTCCCCTTCTTTCCCTTCTCCTTTTCCACACCCCAGTTGCCCATTACTTTTGAGCATTTTCCTTTCATTTCACAAGGTCTATCGTACCTCCTAGATTTTATTCATTCTTTCAGGTTCTTATACTAGTGAGACAATACATTGTTTACACATACAGGTCTGATTTGTTTCACTTATGAGTATGGTCTCTAGTTGTGACCATTTACCTATAAGAGCCTCGAGTTTATCTTTTGTTGAGTACTTTGCTCAGTATTCTTGGTTTGTCTCTGCTGTCTGTTACAAGGTGGTCTCATTTTTATTTCTCTTTGTCATATCAGAGAGCAACTTGTCTGAAGCTCACCTGTCTGGCTCTGCTGTTGGGAGAACTGCTTCTGCCTATCAGAGAGCACACTGGATACCTCGGTGTTTGTAGCTAGCACTGGGAAGGTGGTTTTTTCATATCTCTCAGGACTCTTGCTTCTCATGCTGTGTGCCCTGCACTTCCTAAAATGCACAGGCATTCTCCCCTGTTCTTTGTATTTCTGACTTTTTCCCAGTTATTCTTACTCAACTCTTGTTCATTCCATTTTGATTGGCTGACCTGTGTGCTTTTACAAATAGAAGTTTTTAAAATAATTTTTTGGTAGGTACAGGAAAGTGGAAGACAGTACAGCGAATTCTCACCTGTCTCCTTACCCGGTTCGCCCTGCGAGTAACTTGCATTGGCGTGGTCCATGGCTTACAGTTGATGGAGCAGTATTCCCGTGTTATTATTACAGTTGGTCTTTTAGTTAGAATGACTTAGGGTTTTATGGTCTTTTTTAGTTTACTCCTTTTTATTAGCACATGCTTCCAGCTCGGAGTGATGATATTTGTCGTGGGGTTTGTACACGTAAGTAACACGTCTTAGTTCTTCTGCTCTTCCCTCCCCCTTGCATCCCTCTGTTCCTTCCAACTCTTCTTCTACTTTCCGTTTGCAAAAGCTCTATTTCGCTCTTTCTTCGATTCTCTCTTTTTAGGGTTTATCTTCCTTACACCCCGCCTTCATAATTCACTAGCTTTTACTTTCTACCTAACCTCTGTTTCCCTTTCAGAAACCCACTAATGATAGCACATTCAATGTACTTGTGTTTTTTTGGCTTCATTTAGTTGTGATAGTGTTTCATGTCTCCCTCGTCTTTGATGATCTTGACAATTTTGAAAAACAGTTGTAAAGGATTTTATCAAATTCTTCTCTCTTAGGAAACTGATGACTTTTCATGATTAGTTGGGGCTTATGAGTAAATGGGAAAAAATGTAAAAGTAAATTGCCATTTTTCATCGCAGCACACAACAGGTATGATGAATCAATACTGCTTTACTGACTTTTGACATCGAGTCATTGAAACGGTGACTGTCAAATTTCTCTACTGTCATGTCACTCTTTTCTTCCTCTTTTTCATAATGAATTCTTCGGGAGGAAGTCATTATGTTAAGCCTTCTTACGTGAAGTAAATTTAGTTTGTTTTATTTATTAATTTATTTAATTATTTTTATGTCAGTAGGTATTTATTTTGTACCTAGAGTTGTAATTTCATAATTGTATCAGTCAGGGTTTTACTAGAGAAACAGATGTAACACAAGATATACAAATGCAGAATAAATTACAAGTTTGGCTTACAGTGGTCAGCTACAGGGCTGGATGAGGAAGCGTGCAGAGGGTGTCTGCACGCTGGAGATCGAAGAGCCCAGACCCGGGCCTAGAGCTCATTGCATGGTCCGTGCAAGTCCGTATTGAAGAGTTGATGGGTCTGCCATGGAATGCTGAAGAATATACGATGAAGGCTGGAGAGTCCCAGGCGGAAGCCGAAGAGTCCGCACCGGAAGCCCGGAGACGACCAAGCTGAAGACGAACACCGGAGCCCCTCCGGAGAACCCGCAGCCGGCCCTTCCTCAGTTCCTTTTTTGGTGCAGCCTATCCGCTCCGGGGGTGGGTGGAGATTGTTCTCTACACCCACACCCTCTGCAGGCCTTTCTCTGGCATAGGCTCAGGATGAACGCAAAGCAATCACCCTGGTTCCCTGCTGAGTCACACAGTTAACCTTCTAAACTTCTCAGTTGACACCATAAACAACATCCCAGAAAGGTAAGGACAGGCCCTTTTCACCCCAAGATGCAGAAGTGCTGAGTCACTCAGCCAAGCCTCTAGACTCCCCAAGTTGACACAGTGTATCAACCACAACAGCAATTCTTTAGTAATTTTATTTATTTGTTGCTCAAATGGTTTTCGACTTTGGCGGTGTGGAGCTCTTTATTTTGTTTCCTGTGCCCTTTGCGCAGCCCAATCAGTGTGGCTTTGTTTTGTCAGTGAGCACTGCTTCACTCTATAGCACTTCAAGATGCTCTAAGCTCATCTGACGTCTTCCTTGCATTAAGAAAATGAATAACTTAGAGTCATCCACTTATGCAAGAAGGCTATTTTTTGTTGTTATTGTTGATATTTTTTGAAAATTGTTATTAGAAATTAATACCTACACTGTATATGTATTGTTTTGCTACTGAGATGTTAGATTCACATAACCTACAGTGCATGGAAATGTGTGTACACCCATAGGGATATACATACACCTACAAATACTCATACATGTAACCATTTATCTATATTAAATGAACAGTAAGTTCATCCTACTCTGAGCTCTAATCCATTGCTATATGGTTTATTGTAGTGTACGTTATTCCTAACTGTAAATTTCCCCTCCAATAGTGAGAAATATAGATTCCATCATTTATCATACATTTCCTTATGATTCACTTCCAATAGCAGTATCAAAATTGTTTACACATATTCAAATGGGAAACAATGCCAGGTGTGTTGCCACATACCTGTAATCCTAGCATTTGAGAGGCAGAGGCAGGAGGATTGCCATAATTCAAGGCCAGCCTGGTCTACATAGTAAGCTCAAGACCAGCCTGAACTACATAACAAGACCCCTTCTCCCAAAAAAACCAAAACAAAACAAACAAAAAACCCCAAACAAATCCAAATTGGAAACAATGTTATCAACTAGAGAATAATCTAATGTACTGTTCCTTTTGTCTTTGGGCTCATGAATTCTGCGTAGTTTTTGGTTAGTTATGCCAACACTTTCCTCCCTTTATTGAGGAAGTTTCCTCCTTTGTAATAATTCTGATTCTCTTATTACAGTTCACACTCATTCCTTGAGTCTCACAATGTCTGTCTCAGTAACAACCTATTAGTTTGCAAGTATTAATATCTACTCTTTTGTTGTAAATGTCTATGAATACTGATAAAGGCAGTGTCATGTATTCAACCCTGTGTTATTATACAACATAAAATCGTTTCACGCTCGGAAACATCCCTTTGCTTCATCTACTCAACTCTTTCTCTAAGTCCCTAAAGACCACTAATCCTTTTACTATGTCAATAGTTTTGCTGTATGAAGAATATTATATTTTTAACATAACATAATGTATAACATTTACAACTACCTTAGTGCACTTGTAAATACTTGTTTATGGATTCTCTGTATCTTTTTTTGTTAAATATCTCATAACTTTTTACTGTTCAGTAACATTCCATATTAAGGATATACTAAAATTCATTTACCTGTTTACCAATTAAAAGATACAAGAGTTATTACCAGCCTTCTTTTGAGACTATTAATATAGCTGATATCCTATTTATTTTTGAAATTCTCTTAATGTGTATCCATTCCAAAGATTGATTTATAAAAGTTGTGTTTCCATAAGGTAATTATCACATTCTATTAAAATTATATACTTCTGATTTTTTTTATTACAATCAATTGAAAGCCTCTTAGGAACTTAGCAAGTTAGACCATGTCTGCACAAGTATTTTTCTTTGTAAAGTGCTGGGATTGATCTGAGTGCCTCATACATGCAAACTGAATGCTCTATTGCTGAGCTATATTCCCAGGTCTTAGTGAGTATTTTTACTGAAGGAATTTGCCATGCAATGTACACGATAGTTTATAGTATATACACACTATCTTACTTTACTTCTCTTGCACATGAACACAGATGTGAATTAAATATATCACTTCAAATAAATGTCCAAATGAAGTACTTACGATTTTCATTTTGAATTTTAAGTGAGTCTCTGACAAATTTAGTCTACTATTTAGGGTAAAACAATAAATATGGTATTTGAGCTTATTGGCAAATTCTATGTCAGCATCGCTTCACCCGGATCATTTGAAAACATAAACCTGCCTACACATTAATGGGATTAGAGATTTAGCTCCGCTTGAAAAGTACCTATTCATTTGATTTCTTTATTATTAGAAACAATGGTTCTTGACCGGAAATCTTGTGTCATACGAAACTATCCCTGTGCAGTAAGCAGTTGTGAAATATCATTCAATATTATTGGCAGAACAAAGACAATGCAGCTCTTTCTAGTTTAGTTCAGCTTTAATTACGCGTCATCTGGAAGGGATAATAAACCCTAGGGTCCTTTAAAACTCCCCAGATAAAGAATGGAGTGGTGGTTTCGTTTATCCATGAAGGGAGAGAAGCACTCAGCATTTCAAGAGAATTTTCTAAATTAGCCAGATACACACTTAAAATACAGTGACTTCATAATTATTCGTATATTAAGTTCTATTTTATAGAAAATATTTAAAAGTTTTGTTTTACTTCTCACTACTAATGTAAAGATGAGACATGAGCTGCAGTAAATGCTTATGGTTTATGGTAGTTGTGTTTATGAAGTAACAGTGAACACTGAGTTACAGACTCCCTAATGAATCATTGCCCCGGAGATACAGTGCTGCATTTCTGCAAGCCTCTGGTCACGCACTTTTATTAACCAATCGATACGTAACTTTGCTTTTGTTGTGTGTGTGTTTCTGTTTAAGTACATCATACTTAATGTATACTTTTGATTCATTACCATTGAATTTAAAACCAATTCTACTTTATTCATAATGCAAAAAACTTATTGTAATGTTTAGTCTCAATTTGACTAGCTTGAGAGATGTCTAGAAGATTAATAACACACACACGCAACTGTGTATGTCCGGGTGATTCTTGGACCATAAGGACCATACCCAGCCTTTGGTTCTTTCCCTCCCACGGCCAGGCTTTTTTCCTCCAACTCAATTTCTTGGCTTCCGTGAGGTGGGGAGTTTTCCTCAACCATGAAATTCCACCTTGATGTGTTGGCCTTAGAGCCAGAAGACCATGAATTATAACCTCAGAGATGGTGAACCACAATAAAACTTCGTCTTTTAAATTGTTTGCATCATGTAGTTTGTCCCAGCAATGAAAACTTTTCATATACAATATAGTACCAAGAAGTAAGGTCATTGCTCTGACTATATCTGAATATGTAGCACATAAGCCTTTGAATTTGTCTGAAGAAGTTATTTGAAAAGTAGATGCAGGTTACACAAGTTCTATAATGTGTAAAGCAGAGGTTGAAGGGTGATTATAGTGGGAGACCAGAAGATCTAAATATTAATAGGAACGCATAATGTAATGATTGTTTTATGATGCTCTAGGTGGGAATGAAGACTCTTCTGGGAATTAGACTGTGTGTCAGAGATGTTACATTTTGGCAAGAAAGTTCTCTGCTTTTAATTCATTTCTTAAAATTTAATGTGAGACTAAATTTAAAGGCAACAGACTAATTGGTTTGATGGAGGGAATTTCAAGGTGGTGCAACATTCAGGCAGTGGCATGGACACCAGTGGATTGTTTCAGAGAGATCATAAGAATCAAGAACAAAGAAACATGAAACATTTGAAAACTTGCAGTTTATTCAGAAAGCAGTTAAAAAGTTAGGAGCAAAAACGGGTTGATCGCAGAAGAGATTAGAGCTGTTAAAAAATCAAGTACTTTGCACTGGGCAAGGGGAAAGATGCCTTTGGGGCACCTCAGAAACTGGCCAGAAGCTGCCTATCACAGGTGCCAGAGTATAAAAGTCTGAGCACACCTGAAAGAGTTTTGTATGAGAAAAGAGCCTTGGGGAGCCCCTTTAATCTGAATTTACTATGGAAGTTCCCCATTGTCCAGTCTTCTAGATATTCAGAAGCTACATAGTCATGGTTTAAGAAAGCCAGGCTACTACTTATGCTAGTGGCAAAACACGTCATCCACATGATCCTGGCTTTATAAGCATGCAGAACACAAGAATAAGGGGTTATGGAAGTTTCTACCTAAATTTCAAAAGAATGGAATAGGGGGAGGTAGCTACCAGGAGTCCCTTAGAGTGAAATGTATTAAAATTTTATAGTGAAGCCTAAGCTGCAGTAGAGATCGCATGAAACCTGAAGTGCAAAAACCACAGAAGAAAGCCACAGGTGACAAAGAGTGCCACACCAAGAGAAAGGACATTGGGGGTGTAACTAGTGAGGCCACAGAGGCAGGGATGTCCAGATCCTTAAGACGGAGCCAGAGGATTTAATATTAGCCCTGATGGGTTTTGTTCTTGCTTTCATCTTACTTCTTTCTATTCTTCTATTCTCCCCTCAGTAATTGTAATGTTTACTTTGCACTTTATTATTATTACTACTTTCATATGATCACAGCTGTGAGTTTGTTTTAAGACTCAGAGGAGATTTTGGCTTAGAAGTTTTGAACAGTGCTGGAGCTGCTGAGGATTTGGGGTAAATTAGTGCATTTTCAGTTGCATATAGGATAATCATGGAAAACTGTGACCTTGTTATTCTCTGTCTTTTGAGATTAAGTGTGCTTTAAAATGTGCATGGGTGTCAAAATGACAAGTGGTGGATTTTTGATGGTTAATCCTGGTTGTCAGCTTGATGGCTGGAGAACATCGAAGAAGCGGAGCACAGTGTATTTCTGGCTGGGTCTGTGGTCCGTGGCTTTGAGGATGTCTGTTCTTTTGGCGCCTTCTCCTCAGGATTTTCCCTCTCACCACTTCTTGGCTGTACTGAGTTGGGAAACTTTTCCATCATGCACTTCTACCAGAATGTTTCTGCTTTTAAGCCTGTTAACTCTGAGATCAAACCTATGAAGCCTTCAGCTACGATGAAGCTTTTCTCCTTTAAGTTGTGTATATCAGGTCTTTTGTCCAAACAGCAGAAAAGCTGACTGATAAACCTAACCATTTAAAGTCTCTGACTAGGACCCACCTGTGAAAGAGTCTTTCTTCTCTCAACAGGGCCAAGCATAGGAACAAGCACTGTAGGCCTCTGGGAAACATAACATATCTACCTTCGAGGAGCGCATATGTTTTTCTCATTCAAAGGAGGAGTAATTGTATTTTGGTAAGGAATAAAAATGAAAAGTGCCTCCAAGAAGGTGAGGAAGATTTAAAATTGTGGTTAATTGCTAAGTGTGTATCAAATACTGAAAGCAAACCTAGTTTAAGTGACAAGAAGAAGGACAATTTGACCTGAGTATCACTTTGTCTATACCTAAGTATCTCCCAGTGTTGAGGAATCCGCCTACTGACAACTCGCATGTCTGACAAAATATGTTTTCAAGTCTTTGTAATGGGCGCACGCCTTGTTTCCTTCTAGGGGGCAGTTTAAGAACCACCTTTAAGGACTTCTAGAGTCTTGAACTTGAAAAGCTGGAAATAAGTGGCCCCAGCCTAGGGATTACATGAAATATCCCTAACAACATAAAAAAGTAAGATTCAAGAGGTCATGCTGATTCCACACAGCTGCATTATAGAATAAAGCTCAAGAATATTTGTAAGAATGAAAAATCCAACACCTCAGAAAAATAAACTTCAAGATGTGATATTAATAAAGTTTCCTGAATATGTAATGAAGCAGAAAAATATTATCCATTGTGCAAATTAAAATCAATCAATTAGAATCCAGCTCAGACTAGCCCAGATGTTAGGGTTAGCAAACAAATACATTAAAGCATTTTTAACTGACAGCTGTACACATCATGGAAGTAAAGAGGAGTCAACTGACCTTTAAAGATAATGATGAAAGACATGAGGTAATTACTGTTTGGAATTAGCCCAAATATTAGGAAGCGATATGTTGATACAGATCAGCAAATCAACATTTAGGTGAGAAAATAAAAATAAATTCTCATGGGATTATGTAAGAAAGACAAAAGTGTTACTATAAAACATGCTTTATAAGCAAGAACGAGTCTTCCTTCTGCCATTTACTACCTCGGTGACTTTGGAAAAAATATAAACTCCATGAGTCTCAGTTTTCTTATTTCTAGTATAGATACCATAAAATAATTCACATATACCATTGTTTTGAATTTAATGACATTGTACTTGTATTATATATACACATATACCTTTGTGCTTATACAATGAAAGCATATACTTCTTTATTAACACATGTAAGTACATTCTCATGACACTGAACTATGATTTGTCAATAAACACAGAAAAATTAGACCCTCCACATTCAAAGACCCAATCCAAAAATGGGCATCTGAGGTGAGTATGCACCAGTCAGATGAAGAAATACAAATGACAAATAAATACATGAAAAACTGTTCAACATCATTGGTCATTTGATAGATGCAAATTAAAACAGCACTGAGATTCCATCTTACCCCAGTAAGAATGGCGACCATCAAGAAATCAACCAGAATCAATTGTTGGAGGAGCTGTGGGGAAAAAGGAACTATTCTTCACTGTTGGTGGCAATGTGGACTGGTGCCACCACTGTGGAAATCAGTCTGGAGAATCCTCAAAAAATTAAGATTAGAGGTCCCGTTTAACCCAGCTATTCCCCTTTTGGATATTGTCCCAGAAGAATTAGAAACATCATACCACTGTGATATATGTGCATCCATGTTTATAGCAGTGCAATTTGTCATAGCAAGATATTGGAAACAACCCAAATGCTCACCAACTGAGGAGTGGATAAAAAAGATATGGTATTTTTATGCAATGTGGTATTATTCAGCTATAAAGAAAGATACGCTCAAGGCTTTTACAGACAAATGGATGCAACTAGAGAACACCCTTATAAGTGAAGTAAATCAGGCCCACATGTGTAAACACCATATTGTCTCTCTAGTGTAAGAACCTGAAAGAGTAAATAAAATCTGAATGGTAAAATAGCTATTGTGAAAGGGAAATAGACTGCTCAATAGGAAAGAACAACTGGTATGAAGCAAAGCAGGAAAGAAATAAAGAAGGGAAAGAAAAAATATATGTATATATACACAAGATAGCTAAGAGAATTGTACTAGTAATTTCTATTGGTTTATTGAAAGGAACAGTTAATATTTAATTGTTTGATCAATCATTCATACATATATCTGGTAATCTGAGAAACTACCTTGAAGATAAGAATAAGTAATATGACAACCATTATTGATTTCCTATCATCTTGTTTTAAAATTTTGTATGGTTTTAACAGTTTTTGTGTTGTTTTGTTTTTGTCTTTTTGTTCTTTTCTCTCTAAAATAAAAAAAATAAATATAGCTAGAGTTTACATGGCCGAAGTTAGGAAACACTGAAAAACTGGAATATATATTTCTGTTTTAGCTATAAAGACTCATTATTACTCATTGTTTTATGTTTTATAAAGTTTATGTTATTAAATACCAAAACAATTTTATATTTTTGTTCATGCCATGTGATGAACACAGCTTATCCTAAAAATTAGAAGAAAGTTGAGAAACTGTTCAACTTGCAGCTTACAAAGAGGGGCAAGTTCAGGTCTGACTGCATGGATTGCATAGTTAGAAAAGGAAATTTTGAAACTTCTGCAGGCTGTTAGAGTTATGACAATGCAAAACTTTTACAAAATATTCATGATTAAAATGGGAAGAATTCTAACTTGTCTGTTTGAGCAGTAAGTTCATAGTGGGTCCACCAGAAGCTGAGAAAAAATGATTAAGAAAATGCAAGAGAAGGTCTGAAGAAGCTTGGATTATAATCTGTGTTGTCCTTTCAATTTTTAAGTAATAAATAGAAGAGCTCAGGTCCTACAGGTGGTGGGATGGAGTTACTGATCTTGGTGTTCTCTATTCCACACATTTCTACCCAAGGAGGCACTTTTTTCCCATTTTTAAAGTAGGGTAACTTTATAGTTTTCCTATTAGTCCATCATGGAGACCAGATAGCTGATCTGTTTGATGTAAATAAGGTTGAGTTTACTTTGCTTCATAGTTTCAGTCATGGTTGGCTGCTTCTAAGCAGAAATACCGTGGTAAGAGGGCGTGGAGGAAGAAGGAGCTCACTTTGCGGAGGGCAAGAGGGGCAGCAACAGCAAGAAATGGTCAGGTGGGGATGGGACCCGGGGGAGGGAGTACTTGCTTCTGAGTCCCGCCTCCACACCTCCCCTTCCAGCCTTGCTCACTCCTTACCAGTGCATTTAGCTAAAAACTTAATTTTCAAAAGCCACCCTTTTGAACGCAGAGCCTTTTGGGAAGTTCCTTCTACCCAATTCATAACAATTGCCTAATGAATATTTTCTATGGTTCCATTGTATGTTACACTTTATGATGTGGAGAAATGAAGTTTTTCTTCTGATAAAGGATTTTTCCTCTACAGTATAAATGTAATTTTAATAAGATATGTAAAACTAATATTAACTAAGAGGCATAGTGTTAGTGAACACCTCAAAGTTTACAAATCAATTTGAAATTTTATCTTACATAACGGTAAGCTTAAATTTCAAATTTAAAATGACACTATGTACGCAAACATAAAAAGTTTGCACATTATCCTCGAAAGACTATTTACTATGAAGAACATTCTTGTTGTATTCATATAGTTCTCTCATTTGCATATTCAAATACAGAAAGAAAGAAACTCAAGCTGAGTGCAAATATCTGTGCACTGCTTTAGATCTTGTTCTGACAGATGATATTACTGGGATATGTGAAGGGGTCCTGCAGTTTAGCTTTTCTTATGAACATTGACCTGTCAGTTTTAGATGGAGTGATGTGACAGAGATAAAGATGAAGGAACGGAATGAAAACTTAGCTTAGAATATTGTCAACTTCCTTTATAGATCTGGTCTGAGATGCTTAAAATTTGCTATGTCAATTTAGTTACTTCTAATTTTGATATAAATTTAAACAAATCATGGAAGTGTTCTTAATCCTCAGGATGAGCACTGTGCAAAAGAGTGCTACTATGTGCTCTTGGAGCCATATTTGTGTTTGTCTTCTGCCATATATTGAGGTAAGAAGCTACTAAATTCATATTATCCAGGTGTTACGTCTCAACTGATAACTTTAGCTATCTCAGAATCTGTTTTGATAGTTTGGGGCTCAGTAGGTTCTCAGCTGGTTTTTCGCACAACCCCACACACATGGTTGATGAGGAGCTGTGTTTCTGTACTTTATAAAACTGGATCAATGTCAAATCACTATTGATTCCAGCGCCCTGTTAAACCCGTCCCTCCTTCTCCTTCTCTCTGAGTGGAGGCTCAGAGAGAACAAGATCTCTGGCAAGAATCTCTAACTCTGCCTCAAAATGAAAAGTTTCATAGTACTGTACTGATTGATCTGTTTTTTAATTAAGTAAGTAGTGAAATAAATGAGACAACGATGGTACTGATGCCTGGATGAAAACGTAAAAGCTACTCCACCAAATAAAAGGTAAAGTAAGCATTAAAGTGGTCCCAGTTAAAAACACACACTCATTTCCTGTCTTATATGAATGATATACAGCACTCCCTGGCCGCAGTGTTTATGTTCTAAAATATCTGACTTACAGTGCTTCTTAGTTGTTATATGACCTTAATGAATATGAGTTGGATATTTTGGTTCAGAATAATGTACTGTGTACTCAAACAGTCCGTACAATGCATAGAGTTCAGAAAATGCTACGATTTCAGTTTGCCTCCAACTACATTTAATTCTATAATAAATAAATTTTTACATTAAATTAAGTATTAATTGTGGTCAAAATATATGAGTTTTGCATGAATCCTTGACAGTGTTTCTTTACTGCACCTATCCCCTCTCTCCAGTGTCCACAACTCTCCTGTGAGACAGTTAGAAGCAGCAGAACAGCTTTGAAAAAGCCTGATGCTGTTACTGCAATTCCACACTAATTGGCACAGAGCATAAGGGCATTGCATCTCTGTGGTTTCTGACTCTCCTTTCCCTCCTGAACACTGGTGTCAGTGGGTAGATCTAACTGTGTATGATGGGCATACAGCTATGTAACATTTTACCTGCGCTAACCTTGACTGCTAAGAGTGAGAGATACAACAAAATTGTGCTGTATCAAGACAGTGTTTAACATGTGAGTGAACCTAATTCCCTAAGTGGCTTTATAAATATTCACATGAACATGTTCATATCCTCAATATGTTTCTGTGGTAACACCCATTTCAAACTTGCTCAGCGTCTCCCTCACAGCAGGAGTGGACCACATCTCTAAATACTGTTTATCTACTAGCATGTGGACTTCTTCATCCTAATATAAGACTGAAATCTTATTGCTATGGCAATCAGAATGCCATCATTACATTGTCTGAAACTTAAAAAGTTCAATAATATTTGTCACCTCCCTACACAGAGTTCTCTCCTGCACTGTTATAGTAATGTACAATGTCTGCATTGTTATTTTGTTTATTTCTTTCTAAGGTCTTAGTAACCACTAATGTATTCTTTTAATTTCATGTGTCATTTTTATGCTAATTAAAATTGATTTCTTCTTCCCAAAGGAGCTATATAAATTGTCCTTTTGAATAATATTGTACATGCATTACACATTTAACAGTATCAACTATATTAGCATTGAGTCAAGAAATTATTGTGAAAAATACAAAATTACTTAGATTTAATGCCTTTGATTTCTATAGGAACATCTAATGTCACTGAGAAATGAGAAATAAAGTTGCTTAGAGAACATATTAGTGTTCAAACTGAGATAAGGGGTTCTTACTGCAGGTATTACAGGAATTATGTAAGCAGATAATTCCAGGCATCAGAATGATTTAGTGCACTTCACCACACTTATAAGAGTCATAAAAACCATAGGATGTAGTTCATATTAGGAGTCTGTTAGAACCATAGCATAATATTGTTTTCTGTGACTGGGCTAGAATGTATAGAAGTGTTGCCATTTGCTTACTAAATTTCTGATCTATCAGCACCCCCTCCATAAGAAAATATGAGTAATATAAAATCCTGCTCTTTAAAAAGGTCAGTTTAGTTGTCAAGCATAATTATTTACTTCCTTGGCTCTAAGCTGTTTTTCTTTCTCAGTGCATTGATTTAAAAAAATGTTTATCTTGAAACTCAGGTGTTTTCTTTGATTCAGAGTCAAAAAAATACCTCATCTGAAATAAACAAAGCACTTGGACATAGAACTTTTCTTTAGACTTTGGTTAGAAAGAGCGTGGGCTTTGTAAGCAGCCGAGCTTGCACTGGAGAGCGCTACCAACTCCACCTCTCAATCCCTTGACATCTGCAGCACGGCACCTGGCCTTCTGGCTCTGACTTTCCCTTGTAAAAATGAATGTAACTGTTGAACTTACAAGAAATGTCTCACGATTGCTTGTCACACAGTGTTTACTTATTAAGCAGTAGACAGTCTCATAATTACAGTAGTATTTTATCTCAAGAGAATTTGTTGCATTGTTATATTCTTGTTCTCAATAAAGTGAATAAGTACAGAAATTGATATAACTCTTAATCTATATTTTTGCACTGATACTAATTTATGCTTTTAAAGTAATTTTTTCAGGCTGTATTTAATAAGATTTTGTGTTACCTTAGAGTTATATTTAGTGGAGAGGATAGTCTTGCTAAATATACCAGTGTAAGCAGCAATTAGAAATTCTTTAGCAATGTTACAATCTGGGCAGAAGAATAAATGATACACGTTTTGTGATGATAAGACATGCTGCTGCTGTGTGATGCAGTAAAACACATGCAGGAGGCAGGTTAGCAAGACGGTTGTCCCAAGCTTGGAGAGAGCAGAAGCAGAGCAAGAGGCCAGGTCTTTGTATCTGCTTTAGAGGTAAGGCTTGTAAAGGGTTTAGTACTTGGGCACATAGCATGCACTGAGGAAGTGTGCTTGCTACTCGGTTGGGTAGAAATAGTTAAAGTCCCAGGTTTAAAAAATATAGATTGTGTGCAGAAAGGAAAAACAACTAAAAGTATAATTTTGGCTCTACTTGAGTGTTACAGATGTGTAAACATTTGTTGTATAACATTTTGAACTCTAACTGTTGGAAGTTTAGACTACATTTTAGGCAGTGATAATCATTTAAAACATTTTACTAGCTATACCATAAGCCAAATATCTATGTAATTATTGTGCAACCAGAATCGGCAGCACAAGTATGACCGCAGTAAGAGGAACATTACAAAAATCAGGTCTCTACACCTTAAGTTCTTGATTTGCTAAACTGTGTCATCAATATTGATGAATGGGGGTGGAGCCTAATGTTTAAAAAGGAACAGACCTTGGAACACAGATGAGAAATCAGGGTTCCATTTCTACTCATAGCTGTTTCCATCACTATACAGAAGGCACCAGACTTTCCTGGTATTTATCTTCCACATTTGTAATTGAAACAGGTAGTGTGGAAAAGCATAAGTATAATCCTAAGATTAAAATGTTTACTTGATTAAGGAAATAAATGAAATCTTTTTGAGATACTATTATAAAATTAAACATGTTTTTAAGAAACTAGAGAAAATCCTCCCTAAAGGTAACTAAGTCATCCTGTATTGTGAAAACTCTGTGTTATCCAGCTTTATTATGCTGAAATGTAGCGTGATACAGCTCTGTGATGTCTTCCGGGGAATTGTGGGTGTTCGGAGGCGGGCATCAGAGTGTGCCCCCGTTCTTACCGTGTGGTGTTTGGAGACACCATAGGCATTGTGCAATGGGCATTGGCTGCGTTTAACAATGTTTAATTTGTATTTTCAAAGTATTTCTAACATTTGCATTATAAGGCACATTTAAATCAGCATTAACTCTCCTTATGTTTCACTCAACCAAATATTTGAAGAAAATTAACAGTTTTGTATAAAAATGAATATAATTTCGTGGCATCCCAAAATTTCATCAAATACTGGATGTCTCATTTGAATGAAAGTTTTGTCCTTACTTGTTTATATGCTCAGACAATAGAGGGGAAAAGAGACAATATTTTCATTGTTTCTTAAGTCTGTCCTCCCCTGGTGGCTTCAAAGCACTGGCATATTCTTTATTTATGTTTTGACACCTGTTTTATGAAGACTACATTGTATCCTTCTTCTGTAGCTTTTACTGTTTGAATGAGAAGTTTTGAGGAAAATTAACAAAAACCAAAATGAAATGCAAAGTACTCAACACGATGTAGACTCTGAAACTCACTAGCTTTAGGCAATAAATTATAACTAGTGATGTTATTTTTCTTTGTGCTTTTTATAAAAAAAGACTGAACAAACTAACAGGTTGATTTTCTTGCAAGAGAATTGTGTATTTCAAGATTTTAAACACTTATGCAAAGATTTATCTAGTTTTTAATCCCACAGTTGAGAACGTTCAGACAAATGATCAAATTGAATTGATAGGCTTGCCTAAAAACAAAATGGCCAAAGTCACAACTTTACAATAAAAATGTGCTCTCAGTAACACTGTTTTACAGTTTGGACATTGTGTTAGAAATCTGCTCCCCAACACTACTGGTGTAGCTATACCGGAGACTGTCAGAACGTAAAGAATGCCAGGATTAGAGAACACTCCCAAGTAGGTCTGAACACTCCACCATTGAAGGTGAGTGCATAGTTCTTTCATATGCAATCTTGAAACTAAAGTACTAGTCCAGGGCAATTAGGATCAGTGGTAAAAATAAATTAATAAGAATGAAATAACTTAAAAGTGTGAAGTAAAAATCCAATCTCAAATAACTTTAAAAACAATGGCAATAATTATTCTCCCATTTAAATTTCATTAATGGAAGGAGACAAAGTCCATTCGTATGGGAATCTGGTTCAGAATTTTCAGAGGTATACAGAAAACTGTGTACTGACATAAAAAGCTTGGAGCATATGTCTTACACATATTGTAGAATTACACTTGCAAATCAATTAATGACAGTAGTAAAATCTTTTCAAAATACTCTCTATTAAAAGAACCAAATGATGTCATATGGGTAGAATGGTGGCTAAACCAGAGGGTCATGTTCTCTTCCCAAATGCCATATAATTGATCTTGTATCTCAGCCCTCACATTTCGTTCTTCAAATAATACATGTATTAACATATGCTAGCAGAGGTTAAAATAAAAAGAAATAAGTAAAATGAAAGTTAAAAGTCAGAATTTTCTTCAATTATGAGGCACTGAAATTCCAAATGAAAAAGCCCATTAGCTGCTCTGACTTATATTGCTTCTGACAGAAAAATGATGCCCTTGGTTATCCTTACTTCACATCGAACCAGCTGTAAAATATATTATTATTGAAAAAATAAATTATCCTTATGTCCATTAAGATTTTCTTAAAATGGGATTTGGTCTTTAGCAGAAAATTGTATTACACTTCATGCTTACTAAGCACTTTATTTCTATGCTTGATATGGATTTGAATTGCTACTTTGGGGGGAAGTCATACTTTAAAATGGTTGGAAAAAGCCCTAGCATTGTATCAAGAGATTAATACTATACTTTTAAAGGCTAAAACAAAAGTTTTGGTAAAAAGAATGGATACTTGAACACATTTGTGGTCAATCTCTTATTAACTGCAGAACAGAAAAGCAACCAAGAGATTGTTCAGCTCGTTTGTGTGTGAGTGTGTGTGTGTGTGCGTGTGCGTGTATGTGTGTATTTAGGCCGTGCAGATTTAGATATGTTCATGACATTGGATATGATTCTTCTGCCCTTTGTAACTCCTTTGGAAAAATCACTTTGAAGCCAGGAGACTGTGGCCTGTTGTCTCGATGTGCAGTGGTGATGCCAGCTTGTTTGTGACATGGCTTAAAGAAAAACTATCACTTTCAGCTTTTCTTCCATTATCAGCCTGTCTCCAGCTCTGAGCTGAACGTGCCCCACAATGAGGATGAGGGATGCGGTGGTTCTGTGTGAAGGACAGGTGTCAAAGCTACAGGGAAGCTTAAACATGTGAGCAGAGACGGTCAGGGATCAACCGAGGTCACGGTTCCTGTGTCTGGGTCCCCACCTCAGCCCTCCATCACACAGAGCAACTCATTGTCCATTAGTTATTAAAACAAATACACGGCCCCTCTCTTGGACTCATCTGTACCTATGAGTGCTGTAGCACACATTTTTCAGTTTATTTGCAAAACATATGAGGTCCAGGGAAACGTTATCTAAAAACCCAGTGGAACAACTTATGATCCTTCAAATGGGCTCTGAATCTCAGTTTGTCATTAAATTTGAAATAATGAGCTCTCAATAACCTGATTACATATATAATAGTATAAAATTTCTTTGAACTGGAAATTTGAGAGACAGACTTCATATCCCCTAAAAACAAACACAAATTGCAACCTTAGCATACACTTCTATTTTGTCTTATTATAGTGGTAAAGTAAAGTTAGAGAAACATCCAAATAATTTAAAATGAAAGCCGATGGTAATTAACATCTGGGCTAGAAATTCTGACAGTAGATATTTTTGAGTAACAAAAATCAAGATCTTAAATCTAAAGTTTTAACAAGATTATTTCCTTCCAGTTGTATTAAAGTAACAATATCAAAATGGCTATGCAAAAATACATTGTTGCCAAACACTTAAGCAGGAAGGGTTGCTTTTAAAATTTGGGGCAAAGGAAGAAACAGTTAATTATTATGAATCTCTTCACTGTTCTCCTTTTTCCTCCTTAGGCCTCCTTAAACCTGTGGCTGTTCTGTTGAGCTAGGACTTCTCTCTGGGTGCTCTCTGGGCCCAGGCTCACTAAGCCACATGCTCAGGGTTGCCTGCCTCTGCCAGAAAGGGTCAGCCTGCTGCATGAGGGGAACTTTCAGGACTGACCTGAAGGAAGAGGCCAGTTTTCTGCACTCGTGCCAGATCCTGTTGCTGATATACAGATGTCAGAGAGAGGTGAAATAGAAAGCAGTTGAAAAGATTTTGTGGAAAGGATACAGGCTACACAAACTTCAATGAAATTGCATTCCCCTGCAATAAGCATATGGCACGGAATGGCCCAGGACGGTGGTGTTCTCTGTGCTATCAGTGAGGTCTAGTGAGGACAGGACAGAAAGAATAATCTCACCCTCCTCATTTACACAAGACAAGCTGGGAAAGCAGAAGGAATGCTGTGTACTTGGAAAGGGTTAAGGTAGGAAATCTTTAATGATGAGCTTGCCTTTGTTTATTGAAGACTTGATCAATAAATTACTGACTGTTACTGTTTCCTTGATATTCCTTGATTGCTAGTAATGAAATTAAAGTTATAATTTCTTCCTTGGTGATATCTAAACTTTCATCACCTTTTTACTTATTATTTGATTTTACTTTTCCCTTATTAGCCATATGTTACAGTCAGTGTTACAAATATAATACTGCTTTTAAGAACTTTACATTCCAGTGTGTTTTACTCTGGCAAGACTGTCACTAAACCCATAAGAACACATGCACAGAATTCACCATCATTCAAACTCACTTTTAAAATTTCTCTCCCAGTGTGTAAAAAAAAAAAAATATATATATATATATATATATATATATATATATATGCACATACACACACACACAAGATAGGTAAGATAATTGCATTACTAATTTACATTGGTTTTTTGAAAGGGACAGTAAATGCTTAATTTTTGACCAATTTTACTTGTTTATATCTGGTAATCAGAAGAACTAGTCTGAAGACAACAATATGCAATACAATCACCATTGTTAAATTCCTGTCATTTTGGTTTTTTTGAAATTCTGTGTCATTTTGCTTTTTTCTTATTTCCTATCTTCTTTAAAATGAAAAAGTAAGAAAAGAAAAAAAGGCACAATGGCTACTTTGTTGGTAGGCTTATGTTGTTGTGATGTAGTTATCTATAGGTGGAATATAAATTACTATCTTGTAAGCAAACAGAGAAGATGTCCTAAAACAGAGAATGAATATCTCCAAGGCTTGACGAGATGTACTTTACGTGGCCCGAAACACAGATTTAGCCATTAAAAATTGTGTTTAGCTCCCAAGTGAATATACTACAGGAAAAAAAATGATAAAGTTTCTTTAGACTAGAAATGTCTCAATAAAATGTAGATATAAAATACATGACCATGTCATTCAATTAGTCTAACGCTGTTTCTCTGAAGCTTTCGAATTTGTGTTATATAAGATTAGAGGATATACACAGAAAAGTTTTACTTCCATGGGCCAAAGGAAGTCACCCTCAAAGGGGAGATGAGTGCAGAAAATAAACCAGGGTCTGTTCTCGTTAAAGTCAGCCATGATGGAGAGTACATGCAGAGGACAAGGGCATAAGACATTGCTCTCAGTAAACTATGTGTCTCGTAGCACTAAGGGTTGCCCTGTGTTGCGGAAAGGCAGTGTTCCCTTCCCTCAGCTCAAGAAGCATCAGCACAGTGAGAAAGTGCTTTTGCTAAATTCTACTCCAAAGTGTAAACTTAACTCTTTATTTATAGATTTAACTGTGGCTAGCTATGGCTCTGAAAAGGATAAGATGAACCCAGATATTTCATGCTTTTTACAGACAATAAAATATCCATATGCCAGAGTTAGCTCAATATTTACATTATTTTGGGCCAAGTAGTAAAAATTTGGGGATTCTGATTCTACACATTTATTTTAAAATATAACGGTAAAGGGAAATTTTACTATGTAGCTTATAAATGAGATAATACCATCAGAAAAGCAATATTTGATCATTTTTATTGGTACCATTCTTTGCTTATTGCAAAGTTCCTTTCATTCATAACCCACTTTACAGTTAGCTAAAGCTCCCTGATATGCTTTAGCTTTCAGAATGATCCCATGAGGGAGGAAAACGGCAGCACTGCTGGAAGCAACTTGGTCATACCGTGTTTTTCACACACTACGGTTAACATAGAGAAATGAAATTCTCTCTCCTCATCACCAACGAACAGAAGCCCATGCAGCTTGCAAAGGACCATGCCTGGGTTTCTTTTAGTTGTGGCTCACGCCTGTCACAGAACAACGGAGCACTGGGACCGGGGATCAGCCGTCCTGGCCACTCTCATCTCATCCTGAGGTGATGCAGGGGACAGTGCCGGGAGATATTTGGAAGTGTTTGGAAATCCAGGAGCTCACAACCCAGAAAAACATATCAAAAATAAATTTTAAGGGCAGTGACCCTGGACTCAAAAGCTCAGCAAAGCTTTGTCATTTGTTTTTATTTTGTTTTCTCTCTCTTTACTTTTTCTCTGCATCCCTTCCAGCTTCAGTACCTAACAAAGTGGCTGTTATTCCTCCCTTTGAGAAGAGAGTTGAGCTGCTCTTGAAGGTGCACCTGAACATTTTTATGTTCCATGTTTACCATAAAAATTACTCAAAATAGCCTCCGATGCCACCGGGTACTCATCTCTGCAATGCAAGTCAAAAGCCCGCACAGCCCAGTTTCTAAGATATTCGTCTCCTGTTGCACACTTTGCAAGCCACACCTCTTTCATTTGCTTTAAGATTTGTTTGTTAGTCACTGTTTAAATATCTGCAGGCAATGATTATATATTTTGATAATCTCTAGTTTGAGTAGTTGTCTTAAAAGTAGAATATGACAACTGCAACTATAAATTAAAGCTAATATCTTTGTAAATATTCTATAAATGTTTTCTCTTTCAGATGTAATGTCATCATGCAGAACTTCATTCGTATTTCATGAAATGCTAGCTTAATTCTTTTTAGACCTCTATGACAAGGTGTACTTTTATCTGACTGGACTAAAATAGAGTGATGATAAAGAAATTCTTTTTATACTTGATGTAAAGCTGTTAGAATTATCAGTGGAATGCAGGAAAACCACAGTTCTCATAGTTGCTATGAGACATTTTGAGCTTCAGAGTAATTATTGTTCAGAAAGACAGATACAAACCATTCCTGAATTTGTGACCTCACCATGTAAACAACTCTTTGAAATACCTATTTGTTCAATCTTGCTCTCTCACCTCTGGTAATCTGAGCAACTCCATTGAAGATAACAATATGTAATATAATAACCACTGTTAAATCCTATCATTTTGTTCTGAAACCCTGTATCATTTCTATTGTTTTTGCTCTGTTTTGTTTTTGACTATGTTGTTGGTATTTTGCTACTGTTCTTTTTTGTCATTCTCTTTAATATAACAAAATTCTGAATCAAGATACTATAAATATTAATAAGAAGAATTAATTTATTTTCTATGCATTAAACCTCTGTATTAACATTGGTTAATGTGAATCATATTCCATTTTTACAATTAGGGATGAAAAGGACATTTTTATGCATATAATGTAGATACCAAGTTAGATATTCCTATAACTTTCTGGTGTCCAAAGTCAGAACCCAATATTTGAAACCAGTTCATTATTATCAGCTTTCATTTTTATGCATTTTCCTCCTACCCAAAAAATGTGCAGATAAATATCATAGTTAATCATTGGAAAATTATCATTATGACCCTAATTTCAGATATGGAGGAGCTAGAAGAAGTTAAGATAGATCTTTAAGTTTCTTTTAAAATGTATATTTCTATATATAAATACATCTGAGTTTAGAGTTGCTAAAATTATGACAGAAGTCTTCAGTTGGCAAGGTATTTCCCTTATAGACCTTCTTTCTGTCCATTTTTCAAAGTGAACATCAATTAAATAGTTTTTATAGGAAATAAAAAACAGGATCTCCACTCAACGTTAGTAGAAGTATTTATACATTGCCTGAAGACATTTTTATTCCCATGTATACTTTAAAATATAGTACTATTTTTATGCATGTGTGAGTGCAATAATCTAATAGAAATGTTAATTAACCAATTTAAAATAACATGGAAAGGACAAACATTAATTATAAACAAAATCTATATAAATCATTTGATTGCTTTACGCTTTCATAAATTCTAGTGCTTACATTACATATACTACTAAAAACCTCATGACAAAAATGCTCATGTAAATCAAACTGGTCCACATCAATGGCTTTTCTCATTTAATTCCTAAATTGTGATAAAAGTAACATGTGCATGCTTGGAATTCAGTCTTCTGTGCTTCTCATCAGCTCTCATCACCCCACTATATTGTCTGAAGGTCAAATCATTTCAGAATAAATGTCAAGGTTATCCTCAAAAATAAAAAAGAAAAAGTAAAGGAAGCCACAGAGTCTCATAACTAACTGGAGACACTTACCAAGGCCACTCCCTTGGCGCGCGGGGGGGGGGGGATTTCCAGGGATGATTACTTATGCATAAATATAAGAAACTTTCTGTAACAAACAAAGGAGTCTTTATCCACATTTAGTACTGTAAAGTACCGATTTAATCAGTATTGATGAGATGAAAATGAAACTAAGTCTTTCACTCATTCATGAAATTGTATTTCCGAGCGTAATATAAGGAGTCCTGAGGGACGGAGGTAACACCCACTGCCCTGCAGCCAGTAGAGCACGCTGGGAATTGTCATCAAGGGCCTACGCTGGCCCTCTCTTTTTAAAATTTTTTTTATTTTAAAAGTATAAGAACAAAAACATATTAACAGACACAAAGTAGCATAAGAATAGTACGATCGAATCTGAGTTACAGATAAGGTGACAGGGAATCAACAATGGTTGTTGCATTACATACTGATAACTTCTAAGTGTATATTCAGGAACACAGATACAGACATGCAAAATTGATCAAACAATTAATCATCAACTATTCCTTACAATAAAGTGACCTAAGTCAGTAGTACAACTATGTTAGATATGCTGCATATGCATACATACTTACACACATAGATAATTATTGCTTCCTTTTTCATTTTTTTCTCTTCTTTTCCTTCCTCTCTTTTAATATAATTTTCTTTTTAAAGTGTGAAAGCAAAAAGAACTACATCAACAACAACAGAAAAAAAAAAGGAAAGCATTAACAAAGAGACACAAAGTAGCACAATAACAGTATAATAAGAATTGAATTATAGACAAAGCAACAGAAAACCAACAATAGTTGTTGCATTGCATATCTTCAAAATGTACACTCAGGAGAACACATATAGACATACAAGATTGATCAAACAAGCAGTCATCAACTATTCCTTAGCATTAAGTGACATAAAACAATAGTGGAACCATGTTAGCCATCCTGCACACATGTATATACATACATACATACATACATACATTTTTGCCTCTTTCTTTTCTGCTTTCCCTCATCCCATCTGTTCTTTACTTTTGAACAGATTTCCTTCATGTCTCTTAGTTTATATTCCCACCCTCAGGCTCTTACACCAGTGACACAATACGTTGCCTGCACATGTACCTCTGATTTATTTCACTTATGAGTATGGTGTCCAATTGTGACCATTTGCCTACAAAGGCCCCAAATCTGTCCCTCTATAGCTGAGTAATATTCCATTATATAAAAATGCCACAGTTTTTTAATCCAGTCCTCTGTGGATGGACATGTGGATTGCTTCCACAATTTAGCTATTACAAATTGTGCTGCTATAAACATGGGTGCACATATATCAGAGTGATATGATGTTTTCAGATCTTCTGGGAAAATACCCAGAAGGAGAATAGCTGGTTTGAATGGAACCTCTAGACCTAGTTTGCTGAGAAATCTCCAAACTGCTCTCCACAGTGGTTGCACCAGTCTGCAATCCCACCAGCAGTGCAATAGAGTCCCTATTTCTCCACAGCCTCACCAGCATTTGTTATTGGATGATTTCTTAATACTGGCCAATCTTACTGGGGTGAGATGAAATCTCGATGTTGTTTTTATTTGCATTTCTCGAATGACTAAGGATGTGGAACATTTTCTCATATATTTATTTGCCATTTGTATTTCTTTATCTGAGAAGTGTGTATTCATCTCAGATGCCCATTTCTGATTGGGTCTTTGAATTTGGACAGGTACATATTTTTTAATTCTTTGTATGTTCTAGATAGAAGACCTTTGTCCAAGGGACAGCCAGCTAGGATTTTTTCCCAATTTGTGAGTTTTCTGTTTACTTTGCTGGTGATGTCTTTAGAGGTACAAAATCTTTTCAGTAGGATGGGTCCCAGTTATTGATTCTTTGAAGTGTTTCCCTTGCAGTTTCATTTTTGTTCATGAACTCTCTGCCTACTCCTATGTCTTCAAGATTTTTACCTACTTTCTCTTCTAATACACTTAGAGTTTCTGTTTTAATGTTGAGATCTGTGATCCATTTTGACTTGAGTTTGGTGCATGGTGATAGACTTGGGTCTATTTTCAGTTTTCGGCATGAGGCAAGCCAGTTTTTCCAGCACCATTTATTAAACAGGTCATCCTTTTTCCAGTGGGTTTGGTTGGGCCCTTTGTCAAATATTAGGTGGCTGAGTGGGTTTTTTGTTGTGGTTGCATCTTCCAGTTTGTTCCATTAATCTTCAGGTCTGCTTTATAGCCAGTACCAGGTTTATTTTATTACAGTAGCTTTGTAGTATAATTTCAGGTCAGGGATTGTGATTCCACCTGACTTGTCCTTGTTGCCCAGGTTTGCTTTTGCTATTCTGGGTCTCTTCTGGTTCCAGATGAATTTGAGGCATATTTTCTCTAGATCTGTGAGGTATGCTAATGGTAGTCTAATGGAAATTGCATTGTATCTATACAGCAGTTTTGGTAGTATGGCCATTTTCACAATGTTGGTTCTTCCTAACCATGAGCAGGGTATGTTTGTCCAATTATTGAAATGCTCTTCGATCTCTTTTTTCAGAGTAATGTAGTTTTCACTGAATAAATCTTTCACATTCTTTGTTAGATTGATTCCTTCCTTTCAATTTCTTGGTTGCTATAGTAAAGGGTATGGTTTCCTCAATTTCTCTCTCAGTCTGTTTGTTGTTCGTGTATAGGAATGCTATTGATTTTTGTGTGTTGACTTTGTATCCAGCTATGCTGCCGAATTTGTCAATTAATTCCAAGAGTTTTCTTGTGGAGTTTTTGGGGTCCTCCATGTATAGTATCATGTCATCTGCAAATAGTGATAGTTTAACTTCTTCCTTTCCTATCCTTATTCCTTTTATTTCTCTGTCTTGTCTAATTGCTCTGGCTAATGCTTCCAGAACTATGTTGAATAGGAGTGGTGACAATGGATATCCTTGTCTTGTTCCTGACTTTAAAGTGAAAGTTTTCAGTTTTTGTCCATTTAGTATGATGTTGGCTGTTGGTTTGTCATAGATGGCTCTGATCAGATTGAGGTAGAGGCCATCTATTCCTATTTTTTCTAAGGTTTTTAACATGAACGCATTTTGGACCTTATTGAAAGCCTTTTCTGCATCTATTGAGATGATCATGTGGTTTTTGTCTTTGGCTATATTGATATGATGTATTATATTAATTGATTTGCAAATATTGAACCATCCCTGCATTCCTGGAATAAATCCTACCTGGTCATGGTTTATAATTTTCGTTATGATTCGCTGTATTTTATTTGCTAGTATTTTGTTGAGTATCTTTGGACCTATGTTCATTAGAGAGATTGGCCTATAGTTCTCTTTCTTGGTTGGGTCCTTCTCTGATTTTGGTATCAGTATAATCCTTGCCTGCAGAAATGTGTTAGGGAGAGTTGCTTCCTTTTCGATTTCACTGAAGAGTTTGAGGAGTGTTGGCATTAAATCTTCTCTGAATGTTTTGTAGAATTCTGCTGTGAATCTATCAGAGCCCAGGCTTTTCTTTGTTGGTAAATTTTTAATGACATCTTCAGCCCAAAGAAGGGAGGAGATTATAAAACTCAGGGCAGAAATTAATGCAATTGAGATGAAGAAAACTCTACAAAAAATAAGTGAATCAAAGAGTTGGTTTTTCGAAAGAATAAATAAAATTGATAAACCCCTAGCCAACCTTATCAAAAAAAGAAGGGAAAGAACTCAAATTCATGCAATAAGGAATGACAAGGATGAAATCACTACAGATCCCACAGAAATTCAAAAGATCATTAATACCTACTTTGAAAATCTTTACTCCCATAGGATAGAAAATTCAGAAGAAATGGACAGATTCCTAGAAAGGTACAAATTACCAAAATTGAATCAGGAAGACTCAAACATCCTGGCCCTCTCACTGCAGGTTTCTCTCCACCACTTTCTCTCTAGCCCAGCAGTGCTGAAAGTAGCGCAGAGAGATCCTTAGAAATTCGTTGTTTCTTTGCTGCCCATTGTGAGTTTCAGGACCAAAACATGATGAAAAATTTTACTCTGGCGACTCAGAGTGAGGCTTCCTTTTCACTTCCGCGATCACAGCTGCCTACTCACAGTATCTCACACACACACACTGCTGGCGTCTTCCCTACTGCGCCGTGTCTCACTCTGGCGACCTGAGCGATACCTGATGCCCTTGTGTCCACTGCCACCGCTTGCTGTCAGAGAGACACTTGCACCACACGTTTGCTCAGATCTCCCTCCAGTGCAAAATCCTTGGTTGAACGACCTAGAGTAATGCATAATAAACATTTAAATATTATTAATTCATTCCCCGAGGTTTGCAGCAGAAATTCTTAACTTTGGGAGGTGAAGATCTGGAGAGAACAGCTTCATCTCCAAAGGAAAAAAGTATAAATAGGAATTGTCAGTGAATAATGTTTAAAAATTTCAGTAAATTGGTCTATTATTGTCCTAATCCAAACTACTAACCAATTCATTTCTGTCTGGTAGGGGTGTGCAGAAACTGACTAAAAAAATCAGAGGGTATACAATCTTTAAAAGCTTGAGAAATTTTAGCCTTAAAGTTAAAAATCTCAAAAATTTTGTTTGATATTCAAAGCCTTTGATTTGGCTTCTGTTAAAAATCTAGATTTACTGCAACATTGCATTATAGATCTTGCACCCTTCATGCTCTATGTAAAAGCCCGGCTTCCTGCAATGTGCAATACCTGCTACACTTTTTTCATGAAATCTTTCTTACTGCTCATGCAATTTTAGGGACATGACTTCCAGTATCCCCACTCAGCATGTGACCAAAAATGATCCCTTCAGCAGTTTCCGGAGTATGTTTGCTTCTCTGTTAACTAAACTGTTGTACTTCAAAGGTCATAGGAATTATGTTATTAATTTAAACACTTTAATATCTCTTAACCCAATGCACCAACGATATTGTGTCTTTAAAGTTGTAATAAAATTGACTTTAAATCCCTTGCTTAGATAGACAATCAATGCTAAAGGTATCACATTGTATTCACTTTGATTATTGTTCCTGTGAAATATATAATGAACATAGGTATGTAATTAATAGAGTATCTTGAAATATTCATCAATTATTCTCAGCCAGGTATTTTAGTCATCAGCAATTTTGAAATATAATTCAGTGCTGTTAGATGAAAGTGATAACAACATTTTAATGAATATTTTAATTTAAAAATATATTTTTGCTTGTAAAAATATATGATGGTATAACTGTAATAAACCCCACACCTTAAATTGTATACTGGGCTATGTAAAATGTATAATATATATTTGCTGATATGTTACCTACACTTAAATACTAGATGAACTTTCTCACCTCTTAATTTGTCAAATAATTTCTTTTTTGAAAAATTGGTCTTACAGAGCAGCAAAAAAATGCTTTGCAAGTACTTCTAAAGATGCATACAGGGTAAGATTTTCTCTAGTTAAAATTATGAATCTTTTTCCAAGAATATAATTTGTTCTTCCCAAAAGAGAAATCACTATTTATTTTGCAAATACTAATATACTTACAACATATGTTGCTAAAATTTATTGCTTTTAAGCATATTTATGTATACAAGCTAAGTACAATCTAAAAATTTTAGATGAATAGTCCCACAAATGTGTTTGTGTGTAAATATGTATATATTCTGATGTGCCAATTTTATCAAAAATGAAGTTTTCATTACTGAAATATATTAAGTATTTTAGAATGTTCATTATTTACAGATGTACATTTTTGTACAAGTTATGTATTCCATATATCAAAGTTCCACTCATGTTTTAATGGTATTTTGCAACTTTTTGTTGAGTTTTACTTATCTAGACATTATTTCTTTGGACATAATGAAGTAATCAAATTAATTTTTTCTGTATATCTTTATATTTATTTAAAAACAAATGTCAGTAACTCTCAAACTATTTAGGAGCAGATATTTTTGTTCCCACTTATGGAGCCTGATACTTCTATTATATACTCCATTTCCAAAAATATTTCAATCTGATTTAGATATGTCTCAGAAGATCACACGGTTTTTAAAGAGTAACCAAATAATCTGTAATAGAAAGAGCTTCGTTCCGTAACGCAAATGTGCCATCATGATTTTGAGCTGCACTGCCCAATACAAACCTCAGCAAATAGCAGAACCAGAAGCTTTACATTTATACCTGAATGACCATCCATTGCCAGTAAAGATGAAACAAAGTGCCTTTTCACATTTAATTCAATAAAGTGAAAAAGTAACAATTCTTTCTTTTCTTTAGAAAATAAAAGATGTTTAATAAAATTCAATTTTCAGAACTGTGCAAAGAGAAACCTCTTTGTTTTTACCTTTGAAGGAGTGATTGACACAGATCCTTTAGAAGAAAATTAAAAGCATTGGTAACTTAGTTGGCAATTTGGTAATACATGCCAGTGTAATTACAATTTAGAAATGTATTGTAAAATGTA
This sequence comes from Dinomys branickii, assembly GCA_004027595.1. Classification (NCBI taxonomy): domain Eukaryota; kingdom Metazoa; phylum Chordata; class Mammalia; order Rodentia; family Dinomyidae; genus Dinomys; species Dinomys branickii. The sequence continues at coordinate 114,237 of PVLD010002887.1, forward strand.
CTCACAATACAGAAAATCAGCTGTGAAGAAGTCCTGAACTACTGCACGCCCGGGAAAAGGTAAACAACAGGCGCTTAGTGCAACATTAGAAAGAAACGACATTGAAGGCCAGTGTGGTTGTTCATCTCTTGATTGCGGTGGTGGCTTGTAGCATAAAGCAAGACAGAAAATTATGCATTGTATCTGCATTTTCATGTCAATTTTATCTCTATAAATTGGTTAATAAAGAAGAAATCTATGTACAAACATGAAAAATCTACCAAAAGTATCATTTGAAATAACAATAACCTACAAGTAATTTCCTGCATTCATTGTATCTCAAACAAAAATACCAAGAAGAAATTATCCACAAATACCTTTGGTCTGAAATTATTAAACAAATATGCACACATACATGTACAAAACATACAAAACAAAAGACTGAAAGTAAATGGATAGAAAATCTTCAGAGAATTTTCTTATAAAATTGCTTTACTAGGTATGCATAAAAAATGAAAAGAGATTTTTAACAGATAACAAAATGGTAAATGCTATGAAATCTGTATTTCCAGAGTCTATCTCACTGAATGATTCTGTCCTGACAGAGGAAATAATCTATGAAAGCAATGAACTCCATATTTTGGAGAACACAAGACAGTTGCATTTTCAGTTTAATTTAAAATCTATGCATCACTTATGGGATTCGCCCCACAAGTTTATCACCTAGTGGAATTTAGTTGTCCAAGTCATATTTAGTTTTCAGATAGTTCTGAGAAAGGAACACAGGACTTTTGCAATAACTTCAATTTTTGCTTTCCTGTCCTTTCTTTAATTTGTCAAACTTTTGCTAGTTCTTACGAGCATCTTTTCTGGTCTTTTGATTATAAAACTGGAGTGTATTATTTCCCTCTTGTACATCCTTCTGTGGTTGTGGCTTTATATGAGGTCATCCTAAAGCAGCAAGGAAAAACGTGAAGGTAGTTCTCTCACACTTTTGTGAATGCAGTTTCATTAATAGGGCAGGTATGTTTATGTGTCTATATTTTATATATCTGCAAATGCTTCCTTTTAACGTCTCTATGACCACCCATATTTCCCATGCTTCCCTTGGCTTACCCAAAACTGACACAGTGCAGAATATCTCTGTAAGGATGCTTGCTTCCTGTTCCATAAATTTCATAAATCACAATGTGAAGGTCATACCGGTGGCATTCACAAACATTATTCTAAATCTAAAAGAGGATTTTGCATTTTAAAACACTTTAGAAGAAATACTTTTCATTCATATGCAAGATAACCTGGCCTTTTCTGTAGATAATTTAATTAAATGCATCTGTACTAAACATGAAAAGTGAGGAAGGGACATCTATGTCTGAAGGAACTGCCAAGAAATCATTGAATATGCACATAAGTGTTATACAGCACCTGGATAAGGGAGGCGTTGGACAGATTGTGGTGCCCATATGAATCCCTGCAGCTTAGTAAGGGTAAGATGGTACATTAGGAAGAAGCTCACCAAATTTTGAGAGCCGACCACTGACCAGGACTGAGAAAAGTCCAGTTTAAAATTATTTTTAAATTCAAATTCACTCTACCGCTCAGCTGTTTATATTTATCCCCACATAACCAGCAGAAGCTTCTTCATGAATAACTGAGAGTGGAGATTTCGTTTCATTTTGTTGGGTGTTGGTATTCACACTGACACGGAAGTTGGCTCTGACACCTCCGCTGCTACAAGTCCTGTCCAGCCCGGCGTCCCCAGGGTGCTGCTGTCATCGCTGTAGCCTCTGCGCATCTTTCTGCCGCAGCTGTCCACCGCTTTCAGTGCAGAGACCCCCAGAGGTAGGTTCATCCTTTGAAGAGGAAAGTCAGATGGAGCTTATGCCCTCAAAATCTCCCAGGGGATCCCTCCTTCAACAAAGTAACAGTTGACTCCGAGGTCCTTGCGACGGTCTGCACGGTCTGGACTCCAAGTGTCTTCAAACAGCACTGACAAATAGCTGTCCATCCTTGTTGGCTTCAAACACACCATCCTCTTTTCTCCTGTTTGAATGTTCATGCCCCATGTCTGCCTCAGGGCTTTGCACTGGTATTCCCTGAGCTTAGAAGTTCTCTGTCTCCTGCAAGCATAGAATTCACGCTCCTATACCCTGCAATTTAATTTCAAACACCCTCTTTCAGCGAGGGTGAAGTCTCCATAAATATCCATAACGTTCCTTAAATATCCACTTATAACCACAGCTCCCTGTACCTCATCCCTCACTGTGCTTCTTCCCAGGGCTGTTTCTGGAAAGTTCTTGGTATCGTCTGGCATAAAATATGCTTCAGTGTATCTACTATCTGTGTTTTCCCCTAGGTGGTATGCCCCAGAGAACACAAGCGAGCATTTATTTTGTTCACTGCTCTTACGGCCTGTGAGCCTAGAAATATGCACATCACCTAATAAAATGTATTAACTATTTACTGAATGAATGGTAATTTCTTTAGTATGTGCTTGCAGGTATGAAGGCATGGTGCAGGACGAACTGAGAAGTTAGAGAGAACAGCACTGAAAGGTCTCTAACATTGAGAGATTTCTAACGAAGACTGCTCAGAAAGATCCTTAAATAAAGATTTATTTCCTTTGCAATACAGGAGTTTGATTACAATTATCTGGAGTGGCAAAATCACTAGGGCCCATCTCAGGCACATTTCTCGTACTTATCTTTGTCTTTCCGGCCTTGCAGCAGTGGCCCTAGGTTCTGGCCTCATTAACTCTTGGCTTCGTTGCTGCAGTAACTTTGTAAGTAGCCTTCCTGTCTACCTTACGCCCGGTCTACCATACACATTGCTTTTAAAGTAATGTTTAGAAAAGATAGCTCCGATTTTGTTACAGCCCTGCCGACGTGGTGTTTTAAAACACCAAGAGCCCTTCACCACCATCACTTTTGCTTTAAGTTCTAGAAGTCATTTGCCACCGAATATCTTTCCTTCTCTGCAATTGGGATGATTTTAATTGCCAAACTTAACTGATATTTTCCATTACCTAAGCTTGGATTCTGTGATCTTGCCATATTTCAAAAGTTTGCAATCATCCCAGTTATTTCTCTACCATAAATGTGTTAATGTCATTCTGTGAACGCTCTGCATGGAAAGCTTCCTTCTGTCATCCATAAATTATCTTGCTAGAGTATTCTGAAAGATTTGTTTATTCCACTGACATTGTTTATTCTCTATGATTTGCCTTCTACCTTCCCAGCCCCAGGGCATTGGGAGGTACCACCATCCACATCCACGACAGTGTGAGAGATGGGCATGCTGCATTGCAAAATGTGAGGGTTTCTACTTCATTAACTGTTCTGCACTAGTAGCTGAACCAGCTCAAGGAATACTAGAAAATCCACCCTATTCAAATACAGACCCTTTCATCTTTTAAGAGTTTATAACCTTTATGACCTCCCTTGCATGAGATTGGGAGCGATAGGTTTGTTATTAAAAACAGTTTCATGCAGGAATCTACACAGCAAGTGTGTAGGGAAATGATTACTGATGGAGTCAAAGTAGAGGTTATAATTGTCCTGAATGTCTTGGAATGAGAAGTAAAACATATCATTGTCGTTCAAATAATTTTAAATTTGAAAAGGTCTTGCAAATCAGTTCTGTAGAGGATAAAATATGTCAGGCATATGTGGTGAAATATATATGTCCAATTATTGGTTATGGAATAAGTCATTGCAGTATCAGATGCACGGGTCACAGCAAACTTATTCAAATGATTAATGCCGGGTACAAAGGAAATGAAGTAAGGTGTGGTACGCGGTCAAAGTGTTCAGACTTATGTTTCTCCTGAGTCTGTTTTCTTTCTGTGTAAAATAGGAATTAGATTTCCAGGGCTGCTGCCTAGCTCACAGGTTGTTGTCAAGATAAAATGGGATAACATTCCTGAAAGCATTTTGAAAATTTCATACATTTTTCTACAGATTAAAGTATTAGTAGCAAGTTTGTAAAAGGCAAAGCACTTGCCATATCGCACAGTATTAGAAGATGAAGTACTTAGTCTCCAAATTAAATTCAAAACCTTGTACAGTTATCCAGTTTTTAGATTGTTAAACTGATTGCTAATCTTGGAAGAATTTTGTGAAAATCTCTGAAAATCTAAAATACATACTTGCTCCTTAACCCCAGGGCTCCTAATGGAGTTGACGTTATTTCTCATCCGGTTCAGCCCCCTGTGCTTAGATTGATGGAGAAAGTTCAGCTTGATTGTAGAGCTCCCTCCAGCCCCAGGCAAATTATTACTAAAGAATTATATAATGTTAGCTTCTTTGAATGTACTGTATATTCTTGGCATAATTCTTTTGTACTTCTACTTTTGAATATGAAATTCTTTCAGTTTCCCCCATTTATTTTATCGGGGCAATAAAATACAACCAAATTAGATGCTTTGAAAATATATTTATTATAGTTTGATATTTAATCCATTTTAGATCTCCTTTCTATAATTTCTTGATGCTTTGTTTTTCATTACTCTTCTAAAAATATTAAACTTTAGGGGTCTATAGCCGCAGCAGAATGTTTGGCCTCTCAGGCTGGGCCTTGACCAACACCACAACTGTGAATTCCATGCCTTAGCTCAGGTACTGCCAGCCTGGAGCTGGATCTGCATTTGTCCTCTCCGCATGTGACAGAAGACGTGCCATTCAGACAACAGACCCGTTCCCGGGTAAGGCGAAACTCTGGAACAGAAGATTCAATATGGCCGAATAGAGGAAGAGCCATCTTATAGAAGCTGAGCAAGGTGCCACTGAGAAGGAATGAGCTGGAAGATCCACCATGGCTGAGCGGAGGAGGAGCCCTGTAAGGAAAACATCGACAAGAAGCACCGAGTAGCGGGGCCCGGAGGGGGGCTGGTGAGTTTCGGCCTATCAGCTTCTCTAGCACACACTGTCTGAAGACTGGGTTTGGAGACAATGGATGAATTGAGTCTCTAATCCCTGAGTGACCTTCCAGCAGGAACAGGTGGTGAGTCTATGTATCAGAAGTGCCCCAGGACACTGCCCGGCAGTGCAGGCACAGCCCCGGAAGACTTTGTGGGAAAGGGCTTGGAGTTTAAACTTCAGGCCCAGAACAGCCCCCTGGTGGATTCATGCTGCCGAGGTTCCAGAGTTAATGACAGAAAGTCACCAGAGACTGTGGCGGTTGGAGGGAAGATTGGAGCAAGCTGCAGTGAAAGGCAGGGACCAGTGATCACACACCTAGGACCTATGGTCAGGCACCAGATGCAGCCTGAGTTACCTAGGGTTGGAGACTCACATTGGTGCCACGTTCCCATTGCTAAAGGAAGACTCAAAACAGAGACTTGTGGTATGTTCTCCACTAGCCCTGATAGACACCACTGAAGTGGACTAGTTGTTACTACTGTAGTTGAATTAATTACAAAGGAATAATCCTAACTCAATGGACAATTTAATGCCAGTGAACTTGTCTACCAAATGCAGCACCACACTCAGGGAGAGGGGCAGCAAGAATCTAACCCAAGAACTCAGACTGAGTTAAACTCTACAAAAATATCTTCAGTCTGGAAGAAAGAGGTCATGAGGCTGAGTTAGCTCCACTTCTGCAGTGGAGGGAATATGGGAATGATTGGGATATGGATACTTAGAAGCTACTTGAGAATCACTTAAACAATAGCTTATTGGAATATCTAATCTGTGTTAGCATCAGACATCTTATTGGTTTAAGTGGTGTGTTTCTTGAATTATTAAGTAACACAAAGTTTTGTTTTATGGTTTCAGGTGTACATTAGGCAGTTACTTTCGTATGTTTGTGCTTTCACTGACTCTGTATTAATAGTTGTCTAGTTCTCCTCCCTCATTTAGAGAATAAACAAAGTGGTGAAGAGCAGCTGCAAGGACTATTGTATACAAATGCTGCAAGACTGAACCTGTGGATGCTGTTGTAAATTGAAGCAATTCTTGTGGAACAATACAAGGACAGAGTCAAAAGCACTTAAAGTGGGTAGAAGAAGGGGTACGTACTAGAACTGGACACACAAAGCTAAAAATTATTCATGAGGAGGCAACAGTTTACTAAAATTTTCTATATAACCACATACTCTACTCCCTTCTTTAGTCCCCAACTTGCAGCAACCCTCCAGGAAAAGGGAGGAGAAGAGGGAGACTCATATGATTTAAAAAGATACATAGATAGACAAACAAATAAATACAGATATAAGTAGAATGGAGAAAAAGGGATTTAGGAAATTGCCTCCCCCCAGCTCCTCTGAGACAGAGTGTGGGGTTACAAAGGGAGAAGAAAACAAATATCAGATAGCCAAGATCTATGAAAATTTCTTAGAAGGGATGAAGAAAGTAGATGAGTCCAAAGAACAAATGAAGTGAACTTTTATAGCAATTGCACTCAATTTGCTCATAGTGAATTTTAGGAAAATAAGTAAAAAATTGGACAAGCTAACCAGGACAGTCCATTTAAATGATTCAACATTCAACAAAGATGTTGAACCCTCAAAAGGATGCCAGCCAGAACTACTGAAATAAAAAAAAAGCATAGAACTCTTAAATTCCAGAGATGACCAATGTGAAGACAGTGTCTGATATTGAGACTAAAATAGTGAACTACAATTAAGAGTTCAAAGAAGCCAAAAAGAAAGAGAACAAGAGAATGCTATCCAGTGGCTCTAAGATGACAGCAAGAACAACCTAAGGCTAATCTGAGTTTGGGGAAATCTAGAAGGTTGCACAAATGCGTTTACCAACACGCTTGCAGAAATTATGGAAGCCAACTTCCCAAATATAAAGAAATATTTTAAAATGCAAATAAGCAATGCCTATAAAACTCTGGACAGTCATGATGAAAAGACATCAAGGCACATACTCATTAAATTTGCAGATAGCCAGCACAAAACAAAAATAAGAAAAATAAAAAACCCACAATTTAAAAGTAACCAGAGGAAAAAAAAATCCCATGTAAAGGTAAAACGATTGGAATCACAGCAGACGTGTCAGCATGAATCCTGAAGGCTGGAATAGCATGAAGTACTTCAAGCCCTAAGAACAAATAACTTCCAACCCAGATTTATACCCAGCAAAGCTATCCCTCGAAATAGATGGAGAAAAAATGTATTTCCAGCTGAAACAGACAAGCTCAGAAGCTATATGAGTGGTAAACAAGCTTTAGAGAAAACATTGAAGAATATTCTCAACAGAAACAAAGGGTTGAATATATCTAAAAACACAAAAGTAGTGAACTCAGCAGATAAGCAACAACAACAACAACAAAAAAGGAAAAGTAAAATAAATGATTTACCAAGAGAAAGAAGATAATGATTGCAAAATGCCAACCTATCTCAGTAATATCGCTTAATGTTAGTGGCCTCAACTCTCCAATCAAAAGACACAGACTGGCACACTGGATCAAAAACCAAACTGTTTCATTCGAGAAACTCATCTAACCCAAAAATACTTTCATAGACTAAAAATTAACAGATGAAAAACAACATTCCATGCACCAGGATCCTGAAAATAAGTAGGGGTAGCGATTCTAATATCACACATGGTAAACTTCAGGTGAAATGGATTTGATGATACAAAGAAGGTCACTACACACTAGTTAAAAGAACAATCCAACAAGAAGAGATAACATTGATAAATATGTATGTATTGTACTATATCTCAAGATACTGTAGCACCTATCTTTATAATATAAAAACTTCTGAAATTAAAAGATTAAAAATCATTAACATGATCATAGCAGAAGATTTTTAAAACTCCGTTTTTGTAAAGAGACAAGTCAACTAAACAAAAAACTAATGAATATCAAGAGTTGAACCACATTCTTGATCATATGGACTATATATATCTATATCTATATAATACTCCACCCCTATATAACAGAGTATGCATTCATTTTAGCAGCACATGGTGCTTTGTCCAAAATAGATCACGTACTAGTCCACAAAGTCTGCTTAAGTAACTATAAAATAGATGGGTTATTTTTATGTAATGGCATACTACTCAGCTACAAAGAAAAATGAACTCAAGGCTTTCATAGGTAAATGGATAGAACTAGAGATCATAATCATAAGTGAAATAAAACAGACTCACATGTGTAAACATCATACTGTCTCACTAGTGCAAGAAACTGAAAAAGTAGATAGATCCAAAAGGTACAATAGATATTGTGAAAGGGAAAGAAACTGCTCAAAAGGAAAGAACACCTGGGATGGGGGAAAGGAGAAAAGGGAAAAGGGGAAAATTATAATATACACACACACACACACACACACGATAGCTGAGATAATTGTACTACTAATTTCTATTCATTGAAGGCACAGTTAATGCTTAATTGTTTTGATCAATTTTGCACACCTATATCTAGTAATCTGAGCAACTACTTTGAAGATAATATTCAATATAACTATGGTATTAATTTCCCATCACCTTGTTTTGAACTCTTGTGTCATTTCTGTTGTTTTCTATTTCTCTTTAAAATGAAAAATAAGACAACATATCACCTTACAAGCGAAAAAAGAGGTAGTTCCTTAAAATAATAAATAGAATAGACAAGCCCTTAGCAAGACTCATCAAGAGAGAAGAGACTCATATCAATGCAATTAGAAATGATGAAAGTGAAATCATATCAGACACTGTACAGATCCAGAAGATAGTAAACACCTTGAAAAATTATATCCCGACAATTTAACAAATACTTTTGTTGTTTTGAGACATCGTCTCACTATGCAGTTCAGGCTGACCTTGTGCTGACTTTGTTGCCCAGGCTGGTTTCGAACTTTCAATGATCCTCCTGCCTTAGCTCCCCTAGTGCCTGGATTACAGGCATGTACCACCACACCTGGCTCAAATTTGACAATTCTGGAGAAATGAACAGACTCCTGGACACATATACATTTCCACATCTAGCCCCCAAACATAAATATGAGTAACAGTCCAATAATAAGCAATGGAGTTGGCTCAGTAGTAAAGAATCTATCAACTAAGAAAAAAAAGCCAGGACCTGATGGGTTAACTATTGAACTGTACCAAACCTTTAAGAATATTATGTCACCGATAGTTCTCAAGTTCGTCAAAGAAATTTAAAGGGATGGAATGCTGGTAAATTCACTCATGGAAGACATTCTCACCTTGACCCTGAGACCAGACAAAAGACCAAACTAAAAGGAGAACTGCAGGCCAATCTCTTTATTGAACATATTTGCAAAAATCGTCAACAAAATATTAGCAAACAGAATGCACATATTATAAAAAAGATCATACAGCATGATTACATAGTTTTAATCCCAGAGATGCAAGGATGATTCAACATATGTGGCTGTATACATGTAATACATCACATAAGCATGAGCAGGCTCAAAAACCACAAGGTCAGATGCAGAAAAAGCTTTTGATAAAATTCAACGGCCTTCATGATAAAATCCTGGCAAAAACAGGCATTGGAGGGCTATAACTGCATATGATAATATGATAGGCCAGTGGCCAACATCATACTAAATAGGGAAAAACTAAAAGCATTCCCCCTAAAGTCTGGAACAAAACATGGATGTCCATGATCACCTCTGTTATTCAACATAATTGCAACATTAGCCAGAGTATTTAAGCATGAGAAAGAAGGAAAAGGGACACATATAAAAAAAGAAGAATGCAAATTACCATTTTTCAGATGACATGATATTCTACATAGAAACCCAAAAAACTTCACCAATAAATTCTTAGAATTAATAACCAAGTTCAGCAAAGTAGCAGTAAGATCAATGACAAAAATCATTAACATTTGTGCATACCAATAATAAACAGGATAAGAAGGAAATTCTTAAAACACTACCATTCACAATTGCTTCAAAAATGAAATCTGTAGGAAATAACTAAGGAAGTGAAAGACCTCTACCAGGAAACCCACAGTATCTGACAGAGACTGAAGAGCACAATGCCCCTCCATCCCAAATAGGTAGAATGAATATGGATAAGATGGCCACACTTCCAAAACTTTTGTGCACATTCAGTGCAGTTCCAGTTAAAATACCAACAGCATACTTCATTGATCTAGAGAAAATAATTCTGAAATTTGAATGGAGGCAGAAGAGACCTCTAATAACAAGTAATTTCAGGCAATAAGAGCAGCATAGCAATCCCAGACAGCTATACTACAAACAATAGTGGTGAATGGCATGGTTCTGGAGCAACTGACATGTAGATCAATGCAATTGCACAGAGAACACAGAAACCTCCCAGACATATGCAACTATTTGATCTTTGAGAAATAGTCCAAAAATGTATGTTGGAGGAAATATAGCATATTTAACAAGTGGTGTTGGGAAAACTGGTTCTCTAGTTGTAGAAGAAAGACGCTGGACCCTTAGATCTCATTATGTACTAAGCTAAAGTTAAAATGCATCAAACATCTAAACATTAAACCAGAAACAACAAATCTTCTGGAAGAAAAACAGGCAAAATGCTTGAGGAAATTGGTATAGGAAAGGATTTTCTAAACAGGACCCTAATTGCACAAGAAATAGTGGCAAGAATGAACAAATGGGATTATGTCAGACTAAAATGCTCTGTACAGAAAAGTAATCAATGAGTAGAGTAAGACACAATGTACAGAATAGGAAAAACTTTTGCCAACTACTCTGCAGACAGAGGACTAGTATCTAGAATATATGAATAACTCAAAAAATTAAGCCTTCCAAAATTAAAGACCCTGTTAAGAAACAGGCTAAATGAACAAAAACTTCACAGTGAAAGAAATATAAATGATTATCAAAGAAAAAATGTGCAATATGTCTGGCCATTCAAGAAATGCAAATTAAAACAATGCTAAGATTCTGGTTTACTCCAGAAAGAATGGCAATCATTGGGATATCAAACAATAAACGCTAATATGGCTACAGCAGAAAAGGAATGGTCCTGTATTATTGCTGGGAATGCAAACCAGTATAGTCATTATGGAAATCAATATGGAAATTTCTCATAGAATGGAAATTAGAAATTCCATATGACCAAGCTATTCATTCCCCTGATAGGTGTCTTCCCAAAAATGTCTAAGTCATCATACTACAGCCATCCATACATACCGATGTTTATGGCAGCACAATTCATCATAAGTAAATCCTGGGTGCAGCCTGAATACACATCAATAGATGACTGGATGAACAAGATGTGGTATCTCTATACAATGGAATACTACTTTGCTATGAAGAATGACACATTTGAGGCACTTGTGAGAAAACTGATGCACCTTGAAAATATAATACTGAGTGAAAGAAATCAGACATGCAAGCTTAGATAGTGTATGGTATCTCTCAATTCAGGGAGGCAAAGCACAAAGAGAAAAAAGGTAAAAGATAGCAAGGGACAAGGGACCAGATCTGCTCCCATAGGAAAGTGGGACAAGGGAGCAAGGGTGCGTGGTGAGGCGGAGGGGGAGGGGAAGCGAGAGGGATAAACATGTGCCAGGGACAGAACCCGGTTAACTTCAGCCAGTGTGAACATTATATGCCGTAACACGAGCTAAGACAAATAATATCAGTAAGTCTGTAAATTTGACTGGAGACCCTTTATTGGTTTTGCCTGTCTTCTTTAACAGCATGGAATTCCTCCTTTGGGATGATATTTCCTGATGAAATAATTTATGCCTACAGGATTCGGTAAACTGAGGTAGGATTAGCATCTTTCATTGCGACAGCTGCTACATACTCGCAAATTCTCATTCCCCTGTCTGAGCATCAAATAGAGAAAGTTTCCCCTGTAGTTTTCAAAATTCAGGCATAATCTGCTGACATTTTCAGCTTTGTCCTTTTTCTCAGCTAGATCACCCGAAGAATTCTCCTAGGGATTTAGCTGCTCTTCTACTCAGGTCAAGATTATAATTTATAATTAGTCTTGTTAAAGAAAAAATCTAAATCAAATTCTCACACTCACTCTCTTCTCCAGCTTTATACTGACATGGGCTGTGGCAATGGACACTGGGCACTGAGTTTTACATCAAAAACAACACAAAACAAGAACAACAAAAACCTACTTTCCTTTTGCCAAGATGTCTGCCCAGAGGAGAGGCCACATCTTGAATTACCTGTCCAGCATCAACACCTCTTTCTAGCTTTCCAAAAGTGGCGTAGGTGAGTGCAAGCTCTCCCTGTAGGATTTGTGAAACTCCTTAAAAATTCTCTCTCTCCCTCTCTCCCTCTCTCCCTCTCTCTCTCTCTCTCTGTGCATTATATGATTTTGTAATGCAAAACTCCTGGACCCTTGACTTCTTCCCAGGCCTAATTCTGGGAGAAAACAGAAGAAATTCTTTATCACCTCTCACAGTCTTGGATATTCAGTGATCAAACATTCTCACTTGGGCCTCCGCATCACCTCTTTTAGAATACTAAGGGAAGTTTAGCTCAAAAGTAACTGATTTTTAAATTGAAGTTGATGGGACTTTGAAAATCTGTACTTATTTGGGACTGCATTTTTCTGGAATCCTACGGATCTCACTGTATTTTAAGTTCAGACAGATTAAGGCGATTTGTTTGAGTCAAATATGGCTAACTGTAATCTACATAGAATGCGTTGTCTAAGCGCCATTCCTACTTGGCATATCGGTTCCATTTACTCTGCAAAATCAGCCACTCTAACCTTCTCATGCCTCAGATATTGGGATCCAAGACTTCGCACATGAAGTCTGTTCTTGGTATTTACTGCCTCTACTGCAGTTTGCGAACCAGGCAAGCTTTCTGGAAGGCCTCAGGCAGGTGAGGTCTCGTGGAGTAGAGCACCTTCTCCCTTGTACCGGTCATAGTACCTGGTATGAGCCTCTCTTCCTACGCTAGAGTGTAAGATCTTTGAGTGTGAGAAAGAGGAAGTTTGTTCTATCTTCTTTTGTATCTGTGATGTTTAAACTGTAGGAACCAACACTATTTGTTATATGAATAAGACTGGGAGAGAACCCAGAACTACATGAAACTTTTCACAAGAAATCATAAATCTTGAGAATATTAGAGAATGAATTTATATAAGTCAAATGGAGGAGACTCTTGCTGAATTTGCCCATATTAAACAATGGCAAAAGCCCAACATTTTGCCTTGAAAGATTCAAATTTGTAGAAAGTTAAAGGATTTCATGGCTATTACCCATGTAACCATCACCTGGATTCTACTATTAGCATTTTGCTATCTTGGCTTTATCCATGTGTCCTGGTATGTATTTCTGTATATTCATCAACTCATGATGTGTTGTGCATAGCAAAGTGGGTGGAATAAACACCTTTCCTTAGACAATTCCGTATTTATATTATTAATTATAGTTTAGTGATTTTAAGGTAATTTCTACTGTTTTGAAGTTAATATTTATAGATAATGAATTACACAAATTTTATCTATTTCATTAAATTTGAAATGGATACATACAGATATGTGATTCAAATTCATATTATCACATATACATTATCAGGGACTCTGTTCCTAGGGGTCCTTTATACATGTATAAAATTAGAATACTATGAAATTTGGGGAGGTTTCACTTAGATATGGAAGCGAAAGGTAATCTGTTTATACTGTTTCCTTTTATGAATTGAGCACAATGTGTTTATATATGTAATGTTCTTAGACCATTACCTATCAAATAGCAAACTCTAATTGCTGTAGACAGGCAGGCATCAGTATCAGTACAAATATCGCTTATATCTTGTGTGACTTTCAACAATTTATCCTCTCTGAGTTTCAGCTGCAATGTCAGTAAAGTATGATTACTATGACTATAAATAATAATGCTAAGGGGGCAGTACTGAATCCAGAGTAGGGGCCTGGTGATGGTTCTTACTGCAGTTCCTGCTACACTCTCATCATTGAAGTGCCCTGCAGAGTGCTGCCAGTTTGTAACAGAAGAAAGAAATGAAAAAGATCCTTATATTTCAGTAAAAGGGATACTATTTACTAGAAATGAGTTTCTCCGACACATTGATGCCCATGGTGACAGTTTTACCAGCTGCCAAAGACTAGAATTTCTGGAGCTTAGGCACCAGAGAAATTGTGAACCCTTGTTGAAGAAGCAAATCAACAGATCTTCAGGTCACATTACATTTTACTGCAACCACATCAATTTCACCATATTTTTGTAGAACAAATGATGGAAATTAGATATGTTATTAAATTTTATCATTACAATTACTTTTATCATTGGTTGAAATTTTAGGAGTGTTTTTATGTCCCTTTCTTACATGATAAATTGGTTTGAGTATATTTTACATAGCTGCTACATTTTGAAACATATTATCTCAATAATTCTATTTAAAAGCACTGTCACTTCAAGATCCTGTAAATTACTTAGTATTTTCATATGTGTATTTAATCTTATCTGTTAACTTCAGCAAAAATTCATGAAATTACCACACTGTACCTTCGCTGGAAGTTTCATTAAGCATAACTTTCAAAACAAAGAATAAGAGAAAAAGGAAATCACGAGTAGTTTCAATGTTTTCTGTGCACATTTGCACTGTGAAATCACTTGTAACAGACCTACACAACTAATTAGCAGATCTTTATTTTTTCGTGTTTCCGGCCAAGTCAGTCTGACAGGATACGGGAAGCCACGCCAATGAACAGGTCTGAGCAGGCTGCTCGCGTGACAAGCATTTAATAAGCGATAAAACAGGAACTTGGAAGTTCTGAAATTCACTGATAGAAAAAAGAGGGAGGAGCTCTGTTGCTTATTCGGAATAAAGGAGAAACTCAATTAACCTAACAAGGTACAAGCTGGAAAAAGAACTTTTCATTTCGGAGCTGAGCTGAACGTTAGTCTTGCAGGAAGCTACCAGAGCTCATCTCGTCCTTTCTTTCCTTCCCAGACTCCGCTAAGGCACAGCTGTGGCGCTCACTGCCTGCTTTTTCTTTTTTCTGAGAAGCAGTTCTCCTAAATGGCAATACTTACAGTGGAAGAGGAGATTTTTGTTTATAATTCTAATGAAGATATCATATTTCAAGACCTAATTTTAAATTTTGCAAATTTCTACTAGTGAGCTTCTATTAACTGCAAAGTTTGATAACGTCTATGTCTCTGGCTTCCTTTTCCCTAGTAGATACATGCACATGTGATTGTAATGTTCTTTTTGCCGGCTTGCTAAATCTGAAACTCATTCACATCACTTGTGAATTTCTTAAGTCCGCCCTTAGGCATGAGCCCATCCCAGTCTTCTTCGTCATTCTCTGAGAAAGTTTTCCGCTTTGGAAGATCAGTACTTTTTAAAAAAATTAAAAATTTCATCAAGACCTGTACTTTCTAAATATTAATGTCAATGTTTGTAAGAAAATTTAATCTAAAGTTGTTTGTGTCTGCTTTATATTATAAAAAGCTTCTTAAAATTTTTATTTTAAAGAGAATAAAAAACTTTGAAAATGATGCAGAATTTCAAAACAAGATGATAGGAAATCAACAATGGTTGTTATATTGCATATTGTCATCCTCAAAGTAGTTGCTCAGATTACCAGATATAGGAGTGCAAAATTGATCAAAAAATTAAGCGTTAACTGTCACTTTCAATAAACCCATAGAAATTAGTAGCACAATGATCTCAGCCATCTTGTGTGTGTGTGTGTGTGTATTCCCTTCTTTCTTTCTTTTCTCCTTTTCCTCATCTCAGCTGTTCTTTCTTTTAGCAGTTTTTTTCCCTTTCACCATATCTGCTGTACTGTTCAGATTTTATTTACTCTTTCAGTTTCTCACACTAGGGAGACAATAAGATGTTTATGCATACAGTAAAAAAAACACCTCTGTGTAGAAAATGTGAAAACTGACAAAAAATGAAAATTGATTATTCACATTAAAATTATTTTATGTCAAACAGACATATATAACATTTTTACTGAAAAACTTAAGACATCTTAAATGCAATTTAATTGATTTTAAAATTAAAACTTTATTCAGATTGGTATCTAGTAACAAAATTCCATTATAATCTACATTTTTGAGTAACTTAAATGACACTGAGTGCACTAAATGAAGCCAAAATTTATCAACTGAGTACAGTGTCTAACTGATGAAAAGTTCATTTATTCATTCAAATGTTTGTTATTATATAACATCCAATTTCATAAAATTTGGTTGAAGAGGATTTACAGCGCATAGGCTCCTTTTTAAGCAATTATTAAGCTATGGGCATGGAGATTCGTGAGTAGTTCTGGTCAGTGTTATTCCTGCTCAGAAAGGCTCATTAAAAAAAATAATCAGAAGTAGCAATTTTGAGCCCTGAATTTTAGATCAGTGTAATGATCTTTGCTTTTCTTCTGAATACATTTGTGTTGATCTGATCTTTAAAAGGCCATGTAATTTGTAGCTTCTCCATATTTTGTATAAAGTTTCTACAGTGTTCAAAGAAAAGAACATAATATTGTAATTAGCAACATTATTAAAAAGAGCAACAAACAATAAGAATGCTTCATTGAGTCAATACAAAAATTAGCCGTTGACATTTTAATTTTGAGACGGTGTTTGTTAGATTTTACAGGCCACACAGTGCCCTTGTCAGCTTCTTACTGAAAAGTGTTTATACTTTTTATTGATTTTGCAGGTGGAAAACTAATCTCAAGTTCATTAAAATTAATATGAGAGAAAAATGCCTTGCTCAGAATCAAACCAACATTACTTTTTGAAGTCAGGAAATTCCTTTGACAGTAAATTGGGAATATTCCTAGAGCAAAGGACTCCCAATTAAACATTATTCTTTAGTAAAGAATATTGCCTCATTTACTTTGACAAGTTTATGGTAATCACTGACAGCAAGAAATTAGCTATTCAGGGCAGTGCTAGGAGTTTGCAGTCATAAAACTTAGAATTATGAGAACATCTTTCAATACTGAAAAGAACAACTGTATCTTATGACAGAGAAGTTAGGTTTTGTTCCCACTTAGGCTTATGTTATGCTGATTTCCTTTTAGAGTCTATCATATATTTATCTCTAATATCTTTATTCATGTATTCACTCAAATTATACTAAAAACTTCTTTGCACATAGCATAAATAATGTCCAGAACAAAAGAAAAAGAAGGCAAAAAAGAAAGACAAAAGAAGTCTTAAATTATTTCTATTTCCTTTCCCTTTTTTTAGTTGTACACCATCATGGAAAACTAAAAAAGTATAATAACACCCTAATACTCTAAATGGTTTGTAGATCCCAGTAGTAAGATTTTCATCACAGTGAGGGTAGAATCAAAGGAAGACTTGAGCTACAAGGTAATTATTTCTTATTAAAGTAATAACCACACAACAAACTTGGGTGTTTAGCAGTGTTTTCATCTTACTGCTTCAAGATGACCAAAAAAGTTGGTTTATCTCAGACAGTTATATTTGTGCAGCTCCCTAATTCACCACCCTCAGTGACTAAGCATGACCTTCTGCACAATGCGTTATCAATGGCTTTTTAGTGTAAGAGTTACTTTTTATGAGTGTAGAGGACTGTATGTTTTGCAAAGTTATTAATGACTCCAGAATAGTAATTCCAAAGGCATTAAGATATATTTAGCTATGAAACATACCATTTAATAATTTACTTCACATTTATAAATGGACAATAATTCATTCTGAGCATATTTAAATTTGAAGTTAAGTTACGTTACGTGTCCTAAGTTTGATATTTAAGTCATTAGTAATCATAGCTACAGATTTGTGGTCCATTTTCCTGAGCCTGAATGAGATCTAGCACATATGCACACAAAGGTAAGTATGTGTGAAAGGTATGTTTTAAAAAGTTAAATAACATTATTAAAGTGTTGCTCAGCAGAGACAAAAATGTAGGCAGAAAATTAAGTTTATGTTGTAAGAAGACTTTTCTGAGCTTGCAAGACCTGGGAGCAAAGTAGGCAAACATTTGCAAATTGTAGTTTGTTTAAAGACTTTAAAATTTAAACAAAGCTAGAGTTAGACACATATACCTCTGCCATGTTCCATTAGAAGACTTTAGTTGGGGTTTGATGTAAAGTACTAGGGTGAGTTTTATTTAATGAACATATGTAGTAGCAGTATACGATATATAATAATTATTTTCTTAAAAGCCATTCCCTTTTATTTTGCATTACCTCTTTCAAAGCTCTGTCATGCACAACGATTGAACATTTACTTCCTTTGGACCTTGGTCTATTTCAAATTGACAAAAATATCATCTAAGATACTTCCCAGCAGATAAATTGTAATGATTCAAGTAGTTCAAAACCAATTTTAAAGTTGCAAAGTCCTTCATAAGATACAGCTTTTTAATATTTATTTAATTTTATATTTACTTTATGTTTTTTCAGTTCACAAGCATTGTATCGTGTATTTGCATAAGTGAGCCCAGGGTGATTGAAAAACATAACTCACGGATAGGCTTTTATGTGATAGTCAGGCTTACAAAGTTAACTGGAGAAGTTTGAAGGTGTCCCTGAAACATGTCTTCTGTAATGAGGGAAATTGGTATGTAAAATTATATGTATTGAAAACTCCCAAACAGTATTAGTTTTAGTTGAGGATCTCCATAATTAACTATAAGAACTTATAAGCTGACAACTTTTATTTTAGTAAGAATCGTAGTGTTCCAAGGTAAATATTCTTATTAAAATGATATAATAGTCATAACAATAATAATTGTGTATTCAAATGCTGCTTACAACTATCACAAAAGACTTTAGAGCAGTGCTGTGTGAAGGGATATTATTTTAGGTTATATAATGACACAGTATTTATTCTAATGATTTAGTTTTGTGTTTGTTTGAATTTCTTCTACTTTGATATTTGAATGTCACGTGTTCTGCTGTTTTAAAAACAGATGAGGAGTAATACTTTTTTCTAGGTGATATTTAAAGCCATTTCATGATAATACTTTGTTGAAAAAGATTCTCTGAAGAGAACGTCAGACATTTGTTCCTAAACTAGGGAAATAAACATGGAATGTGTTTTTAATTCCCTGGTGAAATCTCTATTATATTTCCATTCCTGCCTTCATGGAGGCTTCAGAGATGTATTTCACCTCTCAGGCGATGATGGAACTCTTAATATTTCCTTCTGTTGCTGACGCTGAGTGAGATGAGGTGCAGTAAGTGGGCTGCCTTGGGAAATAGCATCATAAAACATGGAATTTCAACTCATATTTCAGTCTGTGATATTTCTGAAAACCTCTCTTACTATAGTACAACATAGTTATATTTAACACGACATTGAAATTCATGGAGACAGAGACAAGAACGGAGGCAACAGTCAACGAGGGCATCAGATTGCTTTTTACTTTATATTTCAGCTTTATCAATACTTAGCTATCATCTTTTTTCCTGTCGCATTTTCACACAAACGCTTTAAATGACAGAACAATCAGGGAGAAATCAAATTGCAGTATCTATATCTGTCCCTTGAACTACATTCTGGCAGACATAAATTCCCCACCGATTGTGCTACTGTGTATTTATGTGAGAAGCAGACTAAATATGAACCTAGTTTTTTTCTCCAGTGTAGGAGTGCATATGAAAGAAGGCCTTCTCCATCCTCCTGTGAATGTTGCATGTGCCCCGCTGCAGTTTTGACGGATAACATCTACTTCATTTGTTGCAGAAAGTTCACATTAGAAAAAAGCCACAGTGTGGGATGGTGGACACAGGCAACTAAATGCTGCACCATGGACTGCATTAAATTGACTAGGAGTATCTAAGTAATTTCAGAGGAATCGAAGAGCATTTCTATAGGACCGTGAAAATACCAGTGCTCTCCCTGGATCACTAGTCAGCCCGCCTCCAAAGGCAGTTGTTCCATTGCTGTTGTTGCTTCAGTGATGCCAAAGTATATTTTTATCAGCTTACATAACATCTGACAGCCCTGCCTACTGCGTTAAGTAAAATATTCTTGGCACAAATATACCTAACTCTAAATCTATTGGAACAAAAGTTAAAATCAGTATGGTTCTATGAACTACACTAGTAGATATAAATTCAGAAAATTATGGCCCAAGGAACAGAACAAGATGAACTTTATTTCTGTGTTAATTAGCTAATATGTATTTGTAATGGTTTAAAGGGAAAAAAGTTATCTTCCTCACTTACCACAAATGTGTTCTTTTTTCAGGTCTCATAATGTAAATGAAGATGTGTTTGCTTTTATTAGTGTAAGGCTAAAGGTGAGCGCTGTAAACATAGCGTGGAGCTGTGGATATGAGCACTACTCATCAGACACCAGTGAATGCAGTGACATTTTTGACTCTGCCCGTTGGATGCCTGTAGATAAAGAGAATTTTCCCAGTCATCCAATTGAGAAGGTGACAACTGTTCATAATTATGTATATCTGATGCTCCACCAACCCCTTGATTCTTTAGTTGAGAATATTGGCTGTCTTAATATCTCTCTGTTGCTTTGAAATGAATGAGTTCTTATGTTATAGCTTTGATCAATATTTCCTACCCCTTTCTGCAGAATGGCAAATAGAATCTCCAAACACTTTATTGTGCTGCAGAGACCTCGGCCATCAGCTGCAGCATGAACATTAGTGTTCAGCTAATTGGCACAGATGGCCCCAGCACGCACTGTACCATTTCATTCAGCAGAGAGCTGGAGGCCGGGGCTGGAACACAGATGTCAGACCAGGAGCTCTGTCACCGACGTCTGCTGGGACTTCTTCCAAATCTCAAAATCCTCCCCACCCGTCTCTCTCTCACCTTTCATGAATCTAAAAACAAACCAGAAATGCATATACTTAGAGACATAGATGTGCTTCATGTGTTAATCATATATTAAAATATGCATTGGTTTCTATATATTACTGAGTTTTCATTTCAACATATTCTAGGTAGATAAAAGTAAATCAAGCTTGTACAAGTTAGACATACTGTGAGAGGCGGTTAAGGGTTGATGTAGGAATACCATGAGGTACATTATAGATCATGTGTATACTAGAGAAAGTCCTGAAATAGTCCATAAAAGTACTTAGCGTTTGAAGATGATACTGGGAAGTGAACTCAGAAAGTGTTGAGTTGCATCCCAAGACATTTTATTTATCAATTTTCTCACTGTACTTTTTGGATATCAATAAGTTGTCCAGTCTGGTTTTGAATACACATGCAATCCCGCGGTCTCGGCCTTAGCACCTGAGATTGCAGGTAGGCAGCAGCACATCCGGTTTACAATTGACAATTTTCCATTGAGATGGAAAGGTAAGAGAAAAACTATGAAAACAGAATATCAACTAGGAGATGTGATTTAAAGAAAAAATTAGGTGAGCGTTATCACTTCGGTCTAGGGTGAACACAGTGATTTCACAGAAACGAGCAGAGGACAGGCTCTTCAGGAGTTCCCATGGAGTAGGGACGCTGCTTCACTGGTGTGCTGATGAGCAGCAGAACAACCTCGGGTGCTGCATATAAGCGCTGTGGACTCCTGTGTTGTGAATTTACACTTTTCTCCGGTCACTAGTGAGACATGGAAGGCACAGAGAGAACTGAAACAGAGTGACGGGCGTCAATAAAAAGAGATACTATACAATCATCTCTACGTTATCATTTATGTAGTTCAATCATGTGTGTTTTGACAGTTTTAGGGGTTATTATTTATTTGATTCAGTCTCTGTGCCGTGAGTCTCAGGTTGTGGTTCACGTGGTGCAGGCCCTGGTCTTGTGGTTTCTGTCCTGTTTACGTCACCCCGCCGTGGCAGCGTGAGCACAGTTATAGAAAATGTACAATTGGTGGCCATGGCTATATGCAATAAACCATTTGTTTACCATGGACAATCAAGTTTGGGTTTCATGAAATTCTCATGTGATACAAAGTATTTTCTTCTGTTTATTATTTCATCTACTTAAAATTTCAAGGTCATTTTTAAGTCAAGGGCTGTATAAAAACGGCATGAGCTGTAGTTTCTTTACTTTAGCCAGGCCAGGGAAATGTTTCCCTTTCACTATGTCCCGTGACAACTATCCTTCTTTAAGAAAATGTAGCATTTCTTGTTTTATGAGAAATTGAAAAACACTTTTAAGAAAATTAGTTTTTTCAAGTTTTTACATAATTTTTGATATTCTTAAATATCAATTGCTATTTTACTAACCTCCTCCTCTTTATACTGCCTGTAGCCTAAGTATAAACATGCTTGCAATAGACTTATTTTCAACTAAGAAAATGTTATTTGGAATGAGCCAGATATAATGAGGGTAGAATCATGCTTGAATACTTTTTTAACATAGGTTTGCTTTGTATGGATGCCAGCATAAACAACAGCCTTAGATTATAATGCTTTATAATAAGATACTCTAAAAGATAAAGGACTCATCTGTATGGCTTTGATATTAAAATGTAGTTATAATTAAGGAATTGCTTATAATTTTCTCTCACAGCTCAATACAGGAAATACAAAGTAAATCAGGAAGAGAAATAAAATTTTATTTACTTATACTAAATCAACTGACCCAGCAACTCAGGCAAAAAGTCAAGCTTATTGTAGTGTTGTAGACCTGCATCGCTAGTAACTTAAAAGCTCTTCTTATCCAGAATCACTGCCTCAGGCTTCCTACTGCTGCTCTAGGTGGTTGTTACTATCACAACCAAATTATTGCTATTGGGGATTTTCTACCTGCCAGTTGATTGAATTTGTATCCATTGCAGAAAGTGCATTTTTTTCATCATATGTTAGATTGAAATGACGTGGATAAGTGCAAAATTCCTACAATTTAAGTCACTGTCACTTGCGTTTCCCCAGTGGAATTTAAAATGGTGATTTGTTAAGTTCTCCTATCTGTTCTTTCATTGGTAGATGAAGATTATTTTTAAAAAGTCATTTTACCAGCTCCCTCGTTTTCGTATGACATGAATTTACTTTTCCCCTGGTGAGAGTGATTTTTCAGAAGATGACTACATAAAATATCTCAGTGAAACAGGAAGATATGGGAGACTATTAAAAAGTTAATGAAACACAGATGTACATATGCACATGCATATCAGTGCACATGTGTACATGCGTGTAGTCTCAGAATGGTTCCTTACAGTGACAGATCCTTCACAGTCTCCCAGGGCCTCATCCTTCTGAAGATTATTATCAAGAATACAAAGAAATGAGGTGTAGAGCAATGAAAACAGGAAATATTGCCTATGGGGATTCCATTTTGTGAGGTTGGTTTAAGCTTCGTGTAGAGCTAGAAAACTGTCATTCAAAATGGCCCTTGAGTACTTCTCAACTAGTCAGAAGAAAAATGAGCTTTAACTGTGCTTCTCTTCTCCTGGCAGGGCACAGTAGTTGTGTCCTCTTTGGGCTAGGTTTAGCACAGCAGTCTGGAATTGATGGCTGTCACACATTTGCTGCATTTTCTGGAGTAGCCAGTGGAGAATATAGGAGGCCTGTGAAAAATTGAGATTTGTACTGGCGCCTTCTGTATCTTTTCATCCTGTCATTTCCCCAGGTCTACAGGCTGCACAGTCACACTGTTTTTGATGTATATGTACACTGCATTACAGGTATGTGCAAGGCATGGACATAGGTCCCCTGAGTTAATTGTTTGGAGTAGAATTGGGTCCCGCAATGGGTATCACTTCTGGGTCTCCATGTGACCCCCAACAATGGATGGGCTCTGCTTCAAGAAGTCCCATTGTAGAAACAAAAGAAAAGCACTGGAAACTAACATAGGTCAAAGTTTGGTAAGAGAAGAGATACTCAGTTTGATTTCCCTGTTTTCCTGGAGAAAAATATATTGAAGCTAAATTTTTCTAGTATGGTAGTTTACCTTTCAAAATGACAACTCAAAATTGTATGTTAAGAACTTTGAGATGAGATACTCTACAGTTATAAGAATGGACACCCAAACTGATGGCGTGGCTCCTTATGAGAGAAAAGTAGAAGGAAATTTTAGACAATGATTAAGAAGGTACAAACCAAACAGGAGAGGGGTGGTTTCAGAGACCCCTGCAGTGGGCTCCAGTCTCATGAAAGGTGTCCCAGTGCATGGCAAGAGGAAAGAGAGACGAAATAGTGGTGCACTGAGGATCTAGGATGAGCAGTTGTTTGCAGGGAACAAAATGCCACAAGGTAGCCAGAACCTCAGTATTTAATGATCACATCTGTGGCAAGGACAAAGACGGAAAGGCAGTGAGAGCTTCAGGGAGCAGCAATGGCGACTGTGGTAGACTGGCAAGTAGAACAAAGCATTCTTGCAAAGATGAGACTGGGGCACTTTTCCTCAGGGCCTTACTATTCTCAGCAGGTCCGATCTTGCCCTGTGGGCACCACAGTCACTAGCCCCAGGGCTTTCAGCTGTGACCAGAGAAAAGCAAGGTATTTCCATATTCCAGTCTGGTCAGAGGACAGGAGGGGAACAGCTTCAGACAGCCGCTAGACTCAGTTTATGATTTGTGATCCCCGACAGGGTAGACTGAGAGACTGTACTGTAATTTGCATTTGAAATGTCCTGGAAAAGCTCATGTGTAAAATATTTAGTTGCTAACTCATGGGCTTTGGGAGAAGTGGTCAGATCATGAGGCTTCACCAAATAGATTAAGGCACTGATGAGATCATATGTGATGGCATTGTGAGGGGTTATGAAAACAGAAAGTGGGACCTAACTGAAAGAAGTGCATCATGGGCTTCTGGCTCTGGGACAGAGACCCAGTCTTCAGTCCTCCCTCTTTGCCTTTCTCTCCCTCTCTCTGCTTCTGAACCGCCCGCCATGAAAAGAGCATCTTCCTTAGCCCTGCTCCTCCACCAGGTGCTTCTGCCT
Organism: Dinomys branickii; assembly: GCA_004027595.1. Taxonomy (NCBI): domain Eukaryota; kingdom Metazoa; phylum Chordata; class Mammalia; order Rodentia; family Dinomyidae; genus Dinomys; species Dinomys branickii. The sequence goes on from PVLD010002887.1 coordinate 138,914, forward strand.
CACCACAGGCCCACAGTAGTGGTATTAACTAACCAGGAACTAAAGCCACAGAAACTGTGAGCTAAACCAAATCTTTCCCCTTTTCTTGACTTTCTGAAGTTTTTCCACACAGCAGAAAAAAAAAAAAAAAAGACTAACACTGGCCACCGTGGTGAGAAAGCTAAGGAAGCTCATAGTCCCTATAAGCTAGAATATGAACCAACATGTAGGCAGATAGTCATGTATGAGCAGTGGGCGGTGGTCTCTAGAACCACTGACATGGTACTGGCAGTTCTTGCTGCAGGTGGTCAAGGATGGTTGAACTGTGCTAGCTTTCTTTGATGATAGGAAGGTGCCAAGGTATGAGACGGTCACAACAAGTCAGAAAGAACCCTGTATGGAGCAGTGTCCATACACTAACCACGAAGGAGAGTTAGGGGTTGTCCACACAGCAGAGCATGTACACTGATTGCCCCAGTTGTCCTTGGGTTGACCTACCCCCATCATCGTATGCTTAAGGATTCATACATATGCACTACATCTCATGCATGCAATTAGCTGCAAAAGAATGATGGGAAAACTTATGCTTACTTCAAAATTGAATGCAGGACAGGGGTAAATCATAACTATAAGTGAGTTGGGTGGGAAGTATCCCAAGTCAGGAAGTATGCAAAAATAAAAGAAACCGTAACAAAAAAATAGAGTCACAAAGACTATGGTGGCATCCCAACTTGTCTACGCACCATATCCTCCTTTATGGTAAACTTGCTTTGAAAGTACTTCCTCACTTGTGAATGGTCTGTCATCATTCATGAGATGGGCTGGGTGAATTCTTCTTAGGTCACCAGGACCAGGAAAGGCCACTGGAGATTTGAGAATCTTTGAGATTCTCTCTTCAAGCCTTTTGAAGGCAGTAAGTCTTTGAAATGTCTTAACTTCAGACTTCTGGTCTCCAGAATTTAAAGAGTGATTTTTTTTTTTTCATTTCAAAATGACTAGATTGGGGTGATTTGTTGTAGCATCCCTAGAAATCTAATATACTCCCATCTCTTTTCATTCTGCCAGAGAAAATATGAAAACAAATTGTGTGAGAGTGCCAAGGGGTGGATTTAAACTTTCATGTTGAGCCAACTGTTTGGGAACCTTGGTGGTGTGTATCTACTCTTTGGGAATGTCTGTTGCCTGAACCCAAAGATGGAGCCATCAATTACTCCCTCACAATAAATGCACAGCTTAGAAATAGTCACACCTGATGCAGGGAGAGAACAAAGGATTATGAAGGCATAAAGAGAGAAAGTTACTATATTAATTGATTTGCCTCATATTGTTCATACTACTGATAATGTTATATTTGTCCTGTAAAAGCAAACATTTTTGTTGAGTGAAGTAGCTTTCGTAGTATCGTTGATCATGTAGTAAGTTTATTTGTGATTAAGAAAAGAAATAAACTTATCAGTCTTATTTTAGTAAACATAAAGTATGCCTTTCTTTCTGGAAAACTGCCTAATATCATCTGAGGAAAGTCAGCTGACAAATATAAAAAGGAATTGTACTGATAATTTCTTGTTTGTCCTTGAACTCATTTTGTCTCTAACTTGATCTTTTCAAAAAAGTGGTTTTATTAGTATATGTTTGATGCACGTAACACAAAAAAGTGAGCAGTGCACACTTTTTATGTTAGGTTAGTTCCTGTCTAGTACCAAGAATCAGTGGGAGTGCATTGGAATAGGGGAACAAAATGAAACCTGGGACATACTTCCCTCTCTGAGGATTTTTGATTTGGAATTCTCAGTGTGGCTACATTTATTCCTTGATCCCATCTCTTTTCTTTGTTCAGTTCTATTATTTCATGTTAGTCTTTTGTCTAGTTGATCTGTCTTTTTGTGACAGTGGGGTAATGAATTCCCCCAGTACAATTGTATTAGTGCTTATTTGATTTTTCATGGTCATTAATATTTGTTTTGTATAGCTAGATGCACTGGTATTTGTTGCTTGTATATTTGTGACTGTTATCTCTTCCTCTTGGATCATTTCCTTTCTAAGGATATAATGACTTTCTCTATCTCTCTTAATCAGTCTTGGCCTGATTCACTTTATATACAGAATAGTTACCCCTGCTTTTTTCTGAGATCTTGTTGCTTGGAGTATTGTTTTTCATAATTTGATTTTCAGTCTGTAAATTTCTTTTTGAATTAAATGTGTTTCTTGTATGCAGAATATTGTTGAATCATGCTTCTTGATCCAATCTGCTAATCTGTGTCTTTTTATTGGTGAATTGAGGCTATTGACATTGATGGTTACAACTGATATGTACTGACTTATCCTTGTCATATTATTTTCCTCTTGATGGATCCTTTTTTTTCTTCCTCTCTCTGTTTACTTGTTTGCATGGTGGATTCCTTCTGATGGGGTTTATGGGGTTGTAGTCATTATTTTCTTTTTCTAGAATGTCCTTCAAAATATTTTAGAGTGCTGGTTTGGTGGACATAAATTTCCTCAGCTGTTCTTTTCCATGGAAGTATCTTATTTCTCCATCAGTTTTGAAAGATAGTTTTGCAGAGTACATCAATATGGGTTGAAGTTTGTTTGCCTTTAGAACTTTAAATACTTCACTCTAAGCTCTCCTTGACTTGAGGGTTTGTGTTGAAAAATCAGCTATTATTCTGATGGGCTTTCCTTTATATGTAATTTGTTTATTTTCCCTAACAGTTTTTGATCTTCTATCCTTATGTTGAATTTCTGGAATTTTGACTATGATATGCCTGGCTATTGTACTTGTTTCTTGTCTTGGCCAATTGTACTTCTGCGTGCCTCAGTTAACTATATATCAAATTCTCTTGCTCCAGTGAGGATGTTTCCTGCCATGCTGTCTGTGAATAGTTTTTTTTTTTTAAATATCATTTGTGCTATCTCCTTTTTCATTGACTCAAACTGTAGTGGATTGATAACTGGTGGTCAATTTATAACCCCCAGCTGAAGTGAGTGGGCATGGTGCTTGGTGTGGGAGGCCCACCTGGGGATTGCTGCAAGCAGCATAAGAAGCAGAACTGGAGAAGGAAAAATTATGGCTGTTGGGAGTAGAGAAAGGCTGTTGGAGCTGGTGGAAGCTGTTGAAGGAGCTCGTCATGCTGGCTTTCCTGATGAACTTGGCTGTTTTCATCCTGTGAGAATCTTGGGACTTTGTTGGCACTGAGATTGGCTTTGGTTCACTTTGGGGGTGCTCTATTCCTCACTTTGAGCATTGCTTTCTGGCTCTGGAGGGGAAGATGGTGCACTTCTGGTCTCCAGGAGAAGCTTGCTGCATTAGCTTCCCTGATGGGAACTCAGCCATCTTGATCGTCAGAGGAGCTTGGGACCTCACTGTTGCTGAGCATGGCTGTGGGACCTTTTAGGAGAGCTCTGGTTCTTCTGAGTGTTGCTTCCTGGTTCCAGTACAGATCCCTCAGCCTGCTAGCACAGATCCTTCATCCTGTTGGTATGGACTTTCTAGATTCCACCACTGACCTTTGGGCCTTCCCAGCACAGATCTGTGAAACAGGCCTGTATGAGACATTGTCATGGACTCTGGGCCTCCTGTTGGATTCATGGGAGGCATTGTTATAAGCTGTAGGTATTCAGCTGGACTCATGTAGGACATTGTTGCAGGATTCAGGTCCTCAGCTGGATTCCTTGGTCTTAGTGTGTGGACAGGTTTCCTGCACTCTTTTGTATATCGTTCTTTGGGTGACTGTTATAAATAATCACATAAAATATATGTCTTGTATTATATTATTTTGCCTTGCAAAAATATCCCCCAAACCAACACACCAATCAATCTTAATTTAGTCTTTTCTGTATCATCTAGCAGCTGTTGTATTGATTTCTTGTGGTCTCTTGCTGCTTTAAGAGACCTTTCATTTTGTGCTAGCTAGCCACAAGCCTGTCTTCTACATCTGGGATCCTGCCTCACATTGTGTTAATCTGCTACAAACGCTTCCATGGAATCTGAATTCTCCTGTATATCTGCTCAAATCTGCCTGATGGATTCCATTTCCTTCCTATGCCGAGCAGCTTTGGTTCCCATAATTCTTTTCAGCTCATCTGTTTTCTTGTCCATATCTGCTCTAGCATCACTGAGCGTAGTCTTCTTTGTGGATACCACGGCTGCAGTTATGTGAGAGGTTATTTCTCATTTGCTGTCTTTCTAGCTCCTCATTGAATTGCTTTGGTATTACCACTTCAGAGAAGCCAGGTGGGTGGTTTTCAGATTGTCCCACCTCACTGCCCCAGGTTTTTCTTTGGTTATGTTTGGGCTTGCATCTTGTTGAAGTATGTCCTCATTGTCTTTTCTTTTTTTTTTTTTTTAGTTTAATTCTTGGAATGATTGTAACAGCTGTTTAGAGCAATTATGTCATTTTTGGTTATAGTAGTACCAATAACGATAACATAAAACACAACCTTGAAAATGACAAACTAGGGGCTGGGGATATAGCTCAGTGGAATAAGCACTTGCCTAACAAGCGCAGGGTCCTGAGTTCGATCCCCAGTACCACAAAAAAAAAAAAAAGAAAAAAGAAAATGACAAACTAAAGTAACCATTAATGTGCTAGCTTTAACTGTATGAACTAGATTTGTGGTTATATAAAAAAGTCTAAGACAAATGAGGAAATTCTTTACAGTATACAAGTCCTTAGTATGTCGAGGGCTAAAATTTAAAATCAGTTAGGGAAAAAGATAGAGAAGTGGAAGAAGAGGAAGAGATTAGACAGGTGGAGGACAAAGTGGGTTCCGGCTGACTTTAGGAAACTGATGTAGAAGAGAAGAGGAAGAGGTAAACAGGGGAACTGAATGGAACCATAGCCACAAAGAGGCTAGACACCACATTCACACCCATTCATATTCAAGTTCAAACAATGAAGGAGAAAGAAAATGAGACAAAAGAAAAACCACAAACTAAAACAAAACAATGCAAGAAAGGCAAACAATAACCATAACAAACAGAGAGAGAGAGAGGGAAACAAAAAAAGAGAAAAAGCCAAATGAACAAAAACAACAACAAAATTCCACTTCCAGATTTGCGTCTGCTGTCACTGATAAACCATGTATAGACACTGAACCCTATCCCTGTTGATTTATCTGGAAAAGCCAGTGAGCCTGCACCCTCTGGAGTCTTGTAGCCATCAGTGCACCTTCCAAAGGCCTGAGCCCGGCTGGGACCCACTGGACGGACCCAGCAGCCGCTCTCTCTTCTGAGCTCTACTGGTCTCTTTCCAAGATGGTTCCCTGCCATTTGCTGTGTGGAGCTGGGAGGCTGAGCCCCTGGCACTCACTGGCAGCTGGTGCAGTCCTTCACATCCGCTGCTCTCCTCCACCGCTGTGTGTCTCCGTGGAGGTGTTGGGTTGCCGGTATTTGCCATGTGTTGGCAGGTTTGGACTGAGAAGGCGCCTCTGGAGATCTCCATTTTTTAACTGAAGTTTCTCTCTTCAGCCTCTATGGGTGCTTCATTTTGTGCCTCTCTTCCTGAGCCCAGAAGATGCATCTCCCTCCTTATTTTCCCCACATTGCTATATTTTAGCATCTGGATGGCAACACTAGGAGAGAGTCTTTCCCTGTGGCTTAGCAGTCTGCCATCTTGCCACCTCAGTGGTTCTAAACTTTGAGCTCACAGGAGAAACACCTGGAAGCTTTTAAAAGTGCCTAGTCCCTGGTCCCGCCTCAGCCTCCTTGTATCAGAGTCCTCCTTGTACCAGGGAGTTTGCTCCCTCTCTTGACAGACAGCTCTGGTCTTTAATTTCACAGGTCCTAACAAGGATGATATTTGTGTGTCTTCCTTTTCAACTGCTTTGTTAGCAGTTACATATACTATATCCTCCTACTGAACTTGTCCCTGAAAATGCCTCCCAAGCCAGTACACTCCAGTTTGTTAGTTGCCCAGGTAACAGTTCCTGTTCCAGATCCAGTTGTTTCTGTATTTTAGAAACAGCTGGTCACTATGATGCACATTGTGTAAGTCAGTCCCCAATTGACAAGTCATTCTGCCTCTGTACTTTCTGCTTGCTTATCTCATATAAGCCCTAGACCACCAGAGATTAGGGCCTCATATTTTGGAAATGAACCCAATCAGTGCACATCAATGTAAATAAACCTGCCTCCAAATTCTGAGTGTCATTTGGTGCTTCTGCTTGTCATTGCAAACTGACAGAAACTTGACGAAAACAGGAAATCAGAAACAGATCACATCAGCTCACCTTCAGATGGAACCTTATATAGATAAACCAGTCAGTCCCAACAGGCTGCCTGGGTGGTCCTAGTTTAAGTAATGACTTCTATACATGTGTATATTTCCAAATGAATTTTAACTGTTCATTCTTATCTTCTAGAGGAGGAGAAAAGACTATGAGATATTTAATGACACAGCCAAGCAACAAGAAAAATACAAAAGGATCATTTTAGTTCACAACAAGAAGTTTCTGATTTTGATAGAAAATGTATTCTTATTCTCCAGTTGTGTAAATTTAGAAAGGAAGCATTGCATTATTAATTATTAAAATAAGTTCACCATATGTCGTTCTTCCACATATCTGATACTGTCTATCTGGGATCCACCACTTGATGCCTGTGTTGACATCATTCCAGGCTCCCCTTAGATGAGAAAAGGTGGATAAGGGAGGAGAGTTTGTTTCAAAGTAGCTAGGGAATGCCCGCCATTGGGTCTTTTGGGAAGCTGAGTTGTAGAACGTTTCACCCAGACACATTACACTCCTTGTAGAGGCCCTGAACCATCCTTCTTACTGGGCAAGACAGTTTCTTTGAATTACTGAAGTCTTGAGAAGCCAAACCCGTGAATTAGGGATGGGGTAACCTGTGCCAGTGTAAGGTTATTCATTGTTCATTGCTTCCCCTGTGTTTCTTCCTCCATGCACATAGCAAGAAGTGACATTTTGAGTTTGGGCTGCAGTCTCTGCTAAGACTATGGCAAAAAGCAATGGTAGATACCCAAACACAGCTCAGAGCAAGGGGTGGCAGTACATTACAGATAGTCAGTACATTACAGATAGTCACAAAAAGCATAGAGTCCTCAGGCTTCTGCCATGTATAGACCAGTCAGCCTCTGCAGTGACTAGAGCAGGACCGTCATCCTTCAGTTGTGGTCCTGAGTTCCCAGTCTGCTTCTTCTGGATTGTCAGCTTATACAGCATGGACGAGATGGAGACACACTCCCAGTCTCAAGATGCTGACTTTACTCTGCAGTGGTGAGTCCAGGGGACTAGCTCATCTACCTTTACTGCAGTGGGGGTAGAGAGCACATTAACGAATGGTCCCCTCCAGAGTGGTTTCAGGATTTGGACATTCCATTCTTTTACCCACACAGCATCCCCTGGCTTGAGAAAATAAGTGTCTGTTGTAAAACTCATGGCCAATCATTCCTTAAATCATCAGTGTAGGGTAGATAATGCTGAGCTTAATGTCCACATCTGTTGTTGCAGAATGAGGTTCCCAAGCTCCATTAAATCCCCTCTTTTTCTCTTAATAAAAGGAGGTTGCTGCTGCCTATAGAGAATTTCAAAAGGGAAAAGTCTAAAGGGTTGGTAGGTAGGGTTGCTGAAAGAGTTGGGTCATGGGAAACTGAATGTCCTTAGCAGGAGGTGTTGCCAGAGTCCAAGCTGTAGATGTTCCTTATAACTGTCCCAGCTGCAGCCCTGGTGGGTGGCATGGAGGAGGCCAGCCCAGGGTGAAATAAAGTCTAAAATGGAGGCCCTGCAGTTCATACTTTGATAGAAAAGACAATCCCACATTTTCTCACAATTCACCCTCTCAGATCTTTGTACTCTTTTTTTTTTTTTTAACTCTGTGAGCAGAAGTTCATTCTCTTTATTGTGATCCGTCATCTAGAGCCTGTTAGCTGGAGAAGGAGGGGAGGTGTTTTGGTAACAGCAGTTTCTAGTCTGGAATAAGTATACTTGAAGGCCCATATGCCAAAAGCATGAGTACTAGAATGGAAAGGACAATTTTAACCAGCTGGCTTTTAAACCAGCTTTTTGGTGTCCCTGGAAGGTGCCAGCTGAGTTAGCAACTGGAGGCCCCTGTTTATGTCTAGTCTACATTGCTACAGTTTCTTTTAAAGAGAATAAACAATAAAAACAGTGATACATTCCTACAGCTTTTACTTTGGTTATACTTTGGCTTACTTTGGTTGTACTTTTCTGCCAGGGTTTAAGACCAATTTAAAGAGAGACCAGTGTTAATCTAAATTAACCTTTTTTGTCCAAACATCAAGGTCAGTTAAGACTTTCCAGGGGATATTTGTGGGACCGTAGGTAGAGTCCCTAGGCTCTTCTGTCAGTGTTTGCCCCCCGGATGAGTCATGGCCCTGCTTGCCATGGAGCTTCTGAAAAAAGCACAGAAGACATTTCCCTTTTTAATAGCCCTCCTTTTCAGCACACTGTATCTCAGTTGATTCCTGTTCTTTGGGGGTCTAACAATCTTCCTGCTCAGGAGGTTGGTTGAATTATCAAACTTGTAGGCTCTTGTAGGTTAGGCCTCCTCCACTCCTGGGTCCTTGTTGATCTTGGAGGGCCAGAACCAGAATGTTGGCTGTCCTCTTAGCCCTGTTAGCTCTTCAGCTTTGGCCCCTAAGCCGTAGCTGGTGAATACCCAGGAGATTCATTCAAAGGGGACTGTGGTGAGAATAGTAGGTTTAATCTGTTGATCACATCTCGATATCAAGCACCTTGAAATATACAGTATGACCAGTGAGCTGTTATTTCCCATTAAACATGATTGTCTTAGAACATGAATCCTTGAAAAATATCAACAGATAACAATTATCAAGTCTTATAGAGACAATCTGAGAGTGAGGACAACACAACATATCACAACAATCATGATGACATTATATTAGAACTATTAGGTTCTTGTTATTTCTGAAACATTAAAACTTTATCTTAGTAGAAGATAAAAGTTTTAGTCAGTTATCTTTACCTACTTACAAGATATCCAATGACATATAGAAACTTTTATGTAGTTTATTAACTTTTAATCAGTTTTTGTTACGAGTTCTATACAAGTAGATTGTTCTTGCTTGTTTTATAGATAGAATTTACAGGTTATTATGGCTATTGATGCTTAATATTTAACCATTTTAATGACACTGTCACAACTATATAAGGTGTAGCCACATCAAACTACCATAACATAATTATATAACAATCTCATAAACATAAGCCTGAAAAGTCTTTCATCAGAAACAATGGTAGTTTTGGGGTCAGCGGTATGATAAGATGTCTTTCTCAAGTGCTGCATCTTCAAAAGATCTATTCACTTGGGGAAAGCATAAAGTTATTCTATATATCACGAGGTTAGCAATAATTAGTATCATGGCTATAAACAAATCTTTACATATTTTTGCTTAGTTTTTACTCAAGGCAAAATTTAGATTTTCACCAGGTTTATACAGAATTCTTGTCAATTCTGCACTGACAAAGAAATGAAGAACATTTTTAGAACTCATAAGTTCAGGAAAGAGGGCTAATGACCAACATAGATGTGTTACCAATTGTTCTCACTTATACAGTAACAAAATGTTTACTCAGAGCCAACAGACATAAATTTAATTAAGAGCATCTGAATCAGAAAACCTTATTGTTTGAGACACAGAGAGCTCAACCTTTTACTTATGACCAGTTTAAGTATATCAATATGATTTATTTTATAACTTTGTTGGTGTGACAGCATAAGACTATGGGAAAACTGGACAAGCCACCTTCCATGGAGAAACTGGAGAAAGTGAGGTCTAAGTAGCTGCTCTTTCAACCACCAAGAGGAGATTGGTCCAGTGATTCCCCATGTTCAAGGGGTTCAAAGCAACTGTAACAACTGCTTTGGATGCCAATAGTCACTGTAAGGCAGTTGGTCAGGATGACCAGGGGCCCCCACCGCAACCCTGAATGCTTGGCTAATTATCTCCTTGTCCAGTGAGCCCTCAGTGGGCCATCCTCTCCCATATGATGGTCAATCCATCACAGAAGGTCTAGAGCTTTCCAGGAGTCAGCTTACCACCATAGTCATCTGAATATCCCTTTTTAAAATTATGTAACATACTCTCTAGAGGAGTCAGGGTACTGTGCTTTCCACGCATACCCTCTGCTTGACGGACAACTTTCACACACAAGAGAGGGAGGACAAGTGAAAGGGTTTTAATTGGAGTCACATCCTCCCTTCCTCTGTCTCTAGCTGCTCTCTCCACTCTTGTGGAGATATTTCATGAACCTCCTGGCATTAGTGGAGCTCCTGGGAACCTGTTGTCACCCTCAGCTGAATAAGGCTCACCACAGAAGCACTGATTGGTGTTCAACACTTGCTTTAATCATGTGGTCAGGTCAGAACCTTTCCACTGTCCATTTCCATTTCGTTTACACACAAATTCACAATGACTCTTACCCTTGCTCAGCTCCCAGAACTTTGGGACTACAGTTTCAGATCTTGCATAACTACTTGGAATGACTCTAGTACTCTAATCCATTGCCTAGTTTCCGAGAATTGTGGTATCAGTTTCAGTGAAACTTACTCTAGCAAATCTGAGAGGTGGTGATGAGTCTCTCTTTCTGCCTCTTTAAAGGCAGGGCTACCAAATCGAGCCTGAGTCTTATCAAATCTGACAGGCGGTGCTACCTGAGCTGGTTCCTGGACCTCTCTGTTCCACTGTGCATCTGGAGTTCTTGCCCCAGCTGGTGGGGAGGAGCCAACCTCCTCTGCAGGTCAGATGGTCCATGGCGCTAGGTGAGGTCATGGTTTCTGCACTCTGAGGTTTGGAGTCCAGTGACAAAGGAGGTGGAAATACACCGCTTCTAAGTCCTAGCTTTGAGCCCCAGAGATGCTGTGGGATTGTTTGCAGAGAGACAGAACAAGGAGGTCTTTTCCCAGGAAGCAGCTTTGTTTTGCACCAGCACTGACTCAGCAGATTTGTATCCAAAGGCCAAGTGCTGAACATGGCATAGTTACACACTTTCATCCAGATTTTGTGTCATTGTCTCCTTTACATGGGCACACACTGACATTCCACAGTTTGGCTAGGTGGGCACTGACATTTGGCTCTCTGGTTTCACATGATTTATGTTTCTCACTTACATCAGAACCACACACAAGAACACAGAGGCTGGAATTATTACCTTGTACAAAGTTCCTGCCCCAACTCATTGGAGGGGGCCTACCAAATGACAAACTGAAGTAAATGCTTTTTAAAATACATAATTGTAGCTATTATATGTTGAATCTTTTTATAAAACACTCTTTGTTAAATTCTTTATATCACCTTTAATCTTCCCCACAGTACAAATTAGATTTTAATGTTACTGCTTTACTGATGAAGGAAATGGACTATTGAGAGGGTGAGTTCTTGCTCTCATAAGGTTTGAAAAATGGCCCACCTGACTTCAGAGGAGAAATACACTTTGCCAAAAGGGATTTGATGGTAGAAGGGGGTTCTGTTAGGGATACTGCTAAATAAGATTTTAAATATGTTGTCATATATTCATGTTGAATTTTCAGGGAAGACAAATACTGTCAGCACTAATTCTGACTTCGTTTTAAAATATTGTTTCTCTAGGATTTTAGAGGTTAACTTACTAAAGATAGAAATACTAATGTTGAACAACATTCTCTGATTGAATAAATAATAGTTTATGGTAGAATAGAAGAAAATATGTTTTAAAAATCACTCTCTATGCCTCATTTGCTCAGCTCTGAGCTGAATGTCAATGAGAGCCACACCACTAGCCACAACCCATCTTGTCCCATGAACATGGGTTGGACATCCAGTTTCAATTCAGGCGTTCAGCAATGCATGCACTTGATGAAGCACACAAAATTATATGCAATTCTATTTTCCTTTATAACCTGGAAAAGTGCTAAGCTGAAAACTATTGATAATGGATGAACATTTTAATCATGTAAAAAGCAGAAGTTAGCTTAAGGATGAGAAATAACCCCTCTGTTGTCCAAGTATAAAGTTACAAACACAAAAATAGCATACAGTTGGGCAGAGTGCCTGGAAAGAGGCAACAGAGTAGAAATTTACATCATGGCCTATTTCAATATACAGAGAAATAAACTTAGTGGAAACATCGTCGTTAGTGTCTTATGTTTTGAATACAGGAAAGTACCTAATATGCCTTGCAATTAACAAACACATACAAAAATACATGATTCGTATAAAGATAAAAAGAAACACAAGGACAGATGCAGAATTATTGAAGTTATGAGCATGTTGCAGCCAAATGAGAAGCGAGGTGACTTAGATGTACCTACTAACTTCTGCCACTGTAGAGTGATGAGAACTGACCGTGTTTGAACGACAAGCGGCCATTAAATTCCAACACTAGTGGTTAACAGTACAGAGGGCGGAGTGTGGAACTGTATGTCAAGAAATGCTGAAGCATAGTCAGCTGTGCATGCAGAATGTTTGTGTCGTTTTTTCTCATGAAAGGGACTTAGAGAATACTTGACTACTAGAAAGAAGGACTTTTGAAAGAACATAAGAGCTCTGACTGTAGAATGGCTGAAACACTTGCCAAGAGACTTCATTTGATGGACATGGAATACTGAATAAAGGAATTCTGACTTGTACTAACATTGATATTCCATAGCATCTTGAGGGCCAGGGGTGAGTTTGTCTGGGGGAGGGTGAGACAAAACCTACACATTTGCTGATAAGTTTCATACTAAGGATCAATTTGATTAGTTTGCATGTTCATTTATAAATGCGAGCAAACAAAACACTGTAATTTGTCCTGATTTTAAAAATGACTATTATTGTTGTGTACAATAGAAATCAGTTACTTAGGATTTTCTTTAGTATTTTTACCTCTGTGATTCCAAACAAAGAAGTCCTGTGATCTTCTTGTTTTATAATTTCTGAGTACACTTTGCTAATTAACATAATAGTAGTTTAAAAACTGATTTAGATAATTTTTGCTCTTTTACTATTTGTTGTGATGATTTGTAGAAGATAATAATATATTCCTTAAACATTTAGGAAAACTGCCCTATGAAAGTATATATCGCTATGGGCATTTTTCAATAAGTTAGTCTTTGATTACTATTTCCATTTATTATTTATTAATCTATTTAGTGTTTTTGTTGTTTTTGCAGCAAGTTATGTGTTACGGTTTTTACTCACTGGATGTGTTGTAATATGTAGCGTTAATATTGTATATCAATCTTGATATCATATTTATATAAAATGCTTCCAATTCAAGGGTACAGTTCACTAGTAAAAATATAATTATAACACTTGTATAACCACCTTCACAATCAAGATATCCTGAAACCAAAAAAAAAAAAAAATACCATATCATGTTCACCCCTCCTCAGTTCCATTCTACTGCCAACTAACATCCTAGATAAACAATACACTGCTTTTCATCATTGCTGAATCTGTTCCATGTGCTTGTACAATTTCATATGAATAATATATTAAAATATATATTATTTGATGTGCATCTTTTTCTTGCAGAGGGATTTTTGAGACTCACCCAGTCTGGTATATCAGTAATTCCATTTATTTTATGTCTGAAAATTTCTGCAAAGGATATATCAGTTTTCAGTTGATGATGGGGTATTCTGCATTTGGGTCTATTAGGAATCAAACTGCCATAGATATGTATGGACATAAATATTCCATTTCTTTGGGGGTAAATATCACAGGGTAAGATTGCTGAATATATTTCAGAAATAAACATGTATTTATGAATGCGGTTTGTTTAAAGGTTATGTTTTATCTTTCAAGAAACTCCTCCTTTTCCCCAAATATCATTTTGCATCACTCACCAAAGTATGTAAGTTTTCATTCCTTTATTTACATAATAATACCTGCCATTGACAAAATTTTTGGAAGGTCTAATAATGTTTATTGATACTTCATCGTTATTTGAATTCACATTCCCAAGATAGGCTAAAATTGTTGAATTTCACATGCTTAATTTATAGTTTTCAATTTTCACGTGGTATTTTTTTTTTTTTTTCTTTTGGCGGTACTGGGGATCAAACTCAGGACCCTGCGCTTGCTGGGCAGGCGCTTATTCCACTGAGCTATATCCCCAGCCCCTCACATGGTATTTCTTTTTGGCTTTTATTTTTTTGTGGTTTTTCATTTTACAGAGGGAAAAACAATAAAAACAATGATACAGAATTTAAAAACAAGACAATAGGAAATTAATCATTATTATATTGCATATTGTTATCTTCAAAGTAGTTGCTCAGGTTACAAAATATAGGCATGAAAACTGATCAAACAATATTTTACTTTTATTTTTTCAATCTTTTTAGCTACATTTTCTATTATATTTGTTATTCAGACAGCTCTAGAAAAATGATCTTTAGGATTTTGCTGCTAAAATTTCAGATCTTTCTAGAATGTAAAAGATGCTTTGAAATACAATTATAATTATGTTTGTCAACTATGTATGCAACTTCTTGTTGGAAAAAGAAAGAAAACATCTTTTTAGAAATCTCACTACTTTACAGTTTAGTTAAAACAAACTTAACATTTGCTTTTATGACAAGGTAGAAGAAGCTTAAAATCAAGGTTCAGAAATACACAATCAGTTAAAAGTCATTTTAGTGGTTCTCTATTTTCTCACTCTCTGTTATAACTATGAAGAAAGCAATATGCCAATCATATTTTTCTAAATCACCTCTGTCACCCACCAAGTATATGTTTAAGGGACAAAGAGGCTACATATCTCAAGTATAATTATGTTTTTGTCATTTTATTTGTTTATTCTTGCTTCTGGAATATTATATAACACCACTTTTTGATGATCAAAATAAATGTGCTATACTCAGACTTTTAAAATATTTATTATATATTTGAGTTAGATGTTCTATCACATTATTTTGGTATATGTTTTGCTGAAGTGAACACATCTATCACATTATTTCAAAAATATTTATGTAAGTTAACAATTATACATATCTATCAGCGAAACATTATGTGCTATGTTGTTGAATATGCTCTAGGTTCTGGCAATACAGAAGCAAACTGAGTAGACCTCAAAGAACTGATATTCTAGAAGAGAACAAACAGAGAAAATACATAATTCAAGAATTAAACTAATGTCTAAAAAGGATAAATATGATGAATAGAGATGAATATTAAAGAAAATTGATGTTGCAATTTTCAATAATTTGGACAGATTAACTCATTCAGGAATGGAAATCCATAAGGTACCTGCATTCCATGTTTACTGTTGTACTATTTCAAATGACTAGCATATGGAGTCAGCATGGGTGCTTGTCAATAGAGGAACGGATATAGAAAAATATGGTATTATACAAAATAATGGATTATTATTATTCAATCATAAAGAATTAAGTTGTATAATTTATAAGAAAGGGATATAACCAAGGACAATGTGTGGCATTGGTGTGTTATAAGCTAGAAAACAGAAAAGTAATATCATATGCTTTTTTCATGCATACATACACAGAAAAATTTAAAAAGAGAAAAATTTGGAGGTAAAAGAGGGACTGTTAAGG